>JANPWN010000507.1:0-38101 GCA_027406425.1 Blastocystis sp. subtype 8
TATGTCAAGACCACTAAAGATGTATGATGTGAAATCGATGATTGATCGTCAAACAGCTATTCAATTCTTTTCGAATGTGTGATTACTAAGAGATCTAGAGCATTATCCACTTAATTCGATGTTTAATATGGATGAATGCTGGGTCTCAACAGAAAAGAAACAGATGAGTGGTAAGGTATTCCACACACCAGGTGTTGACCCCATTTGTCAGTAGCCGCCAGACACTGTCATATCACACTCATAGATTGTATAGCTACTAATGACCACCATGTGAAACAATCATACATCATTCCTTCTCCTCTAAGAGATACTAAGAAAATGAAAGAATACCTACTAGATGATCTACACCTCATAGTTAATCATAGTGGTTACATGAGAGGGGTGATCTTCAACAAGTGGCTTAATGAGATACTAGTACCACATGTTTATGAGAAGAGAACAACACCAGATAAACATACTCTCCTTATTTGTGATGTTCATGTGTCATCTATGGGGTTACTCTCTAAGTCGCTAATTACGTCAACTCATCTGAATAGCTCATTCAATTCCCTAATCCATGAGCGAGTTGAATGGTACTACTTACCGAACTGTATCGTTGTGGTTAAGAAAGTTGGTCTTGTTCTCATTATCGTGGATTATTTGGATAACAGAAATAGTATTATGTTAGTTTTCTTAGTAGAATTTATGGAAGTCGGGAATAGAACTACTGTAAAGGTAGGGACCTCTATGGGGCTTCCTTGGGGCCAAGTTTCAAAATCATGAGCCATAACGATACAGTTCAGTAAGTAGTACCATTCAACTCGCTCATGGATTAGGGAATTGAATGAGCTATTCAGATGAGTTGACGTAATTAGCGACTTAGAGAGTAACCCCTTATCAACTGCATTCATTGCTGCTGCTTTTTCTATGATACTACTTAGAGACAACCATCAAGGGAATGTGTATAAAGAAAACCAGAGTGATATTCCTTAACTAATCTATATTCATATAGATTGATGACTTCTTGAAGCAGAATACCATTGTACTTAAAACAGTATCCACCGTTTATAACTGAATTAATGACAGAATGTGAATTACCCAGCATCAACCAACCATCTCGAATCACATAATCATTGTAAAGGATGGATACGCTTTCAGTGGTACTGAACGTCATTTCATAAGAATAGATCAAAACATTATGCAACTTAGTGGGACAGTGTCAAAAGCATCACTTCTGGATGAATACACAGTAGAGAGTGTAGAAATGGAGGATACAACAGATCCTGACAATGGATCAGGATCCGTGGTTTTACGAAATGGAGACAACATATGTAAAATGATGGTCACATTTAAGAATGGAAAGAAAGAAGGTAAGGCGGTAATCCTTAGAGAGAACAATACGTTGTTCATGGAACTGAGCTTTACGAACAATGTAGCTAATGGCCAATTCCTTGTGTATGATGAAATGGGAATCTTAATTGAACGTGGAGACTTAAAGAATGGAAAGAGAAATGGTGTGTTTAGGACCTTCAGTAAAGATGGTGATGTTGTGAATGAGGTTCGATATCGAGATGGAGTGCCCATCGGTTCTTTGAAGAACAGTAAGATGGAGGGATTCTTTGAGGAAACGGATGAGAAGGGAGAGATAACGGCAATAGCACAGTTTTGTAGCAACCTCATTGATAAGAATGGAGTTTGTTATGAATTTGAAGAAGGGAAAGTGAAACGTAAGTGTCTGTATAAAGAGGGAGTAATGAGTCAAGTTATAATGGAAGTGAATGGAGATACGATGACTGAGTATAATTCAAATGGCAAACGAGTGTATGAAGGAGGATTCGTATTTGATGAAGAGAAAGGATTATTGAAAAATGGAAAAGGAACAGAATATACTAAAGATTCTGCCTTGTATGTTGGGTTCTTTCTCAGAGGAGAGCGTAATGGAGACGGTACTTTATTCGATGGATTCAGTCCAGTATACATTGGTGGATGGAAGAATGGGAAACGATGTGGTAGAGGAAAGGAAATGGATAAGAACCGAAAGGTGCTGAGGGATGGAATGTGGGATGACGATGAATTTGTTACGGATGCGATGATTGAAAGAATTGGATTGAGAGTTGATAGTACTGAGTATGTTGTGAAGAAAAAGAGTTACAATGATACAGAAATTAAGTCCCTTTTCATTCCAATTACATTGAAGTTGAAACGAATTGTTATTGGGGACATGTGTTTTAGGAATGTGTCTCGATTCGTTCTTGATGGATTGAGTGATCTGGAAAGCGTGAAAGTTGGTAAGAAATCCTTCACACTAGGAAAAGGAAAGACTATTAAGGTCCAAGTAGATAGTCAATGTAGTCTGTTGAATTGTCCGAAACTACGAGAGTTTGAAGTGGGTGATGAATCTTTTTCTAATTGCATCAATTTCCAGGTGAAGAACCTTCCTTCTTTGGAGACTCTTCGAGTGGGGGACTGGTGTTACTTCTTTGAGTCTGCTTTTGAATTGCGAAGTAGGACTTAGAATGATGAGTTATCTGTTCGATCTCCCATCACTGCGTACTGTTCAATTAGGAATTAGTTCATTTGTCTGTTGTCACTTGATTGTGTTTGAAAGTAATCGAGTTAGTTGTCTAGTGAATAGATCTTCCCAAACTCCAGTCCATTAAGCTTAAGGATAGTGCTCTTAATGGTGCAGGTGATGATGTTCCCTCAACTGGAAAGACAACAGTAGATCGTTTGGTGATGAAGGGTAGAAGAAGTCTAGGGATTGATATCTAGATCTTCCTTCTCTGATTGAATTGATTGGAAATGGCTGGAACTTTGAATGTATTGACATCGTGAAGTTAGAGAGTTGGGAATGAAAAGGAGTGATAGGCTAGATATTCCTAAACTTACAAAGATATCTCTTGGAACGAATTCATTCAAAAATACTACTAGTGTTGATGCGAAGAGTAGAAGACTTAGCAAAGCTTAAGTGTAGATGCTGAAGGCCTACAGAAGTATATTAAAGAGACAAAGAAAGGATGTAATTGTTACTTATATGTTTGATATATACATGGAGGGTAGCTTCTAATCACAGTGAGCATTTGACAATAATACTCCAATTTTCTGTCAAGCTATTTAATAAACAATGGATTTCACAGAAAATTTAAAGATATCGTGATGATAGTAGGTTTCTCCAGCTCTAATCGTACTACTTCTAAATGAAGGATGATTAGGCGCATCAGGACAAAATCCTGGTTCCAAACAAATGGCATAATGCTATTATTAAAAACCCCCATCATTCCTACAGGAACAAAAGGAATGGTCTCATTTAACCAGTTTGATGTGTATACAATCAGTGCACATTCTGTAGTGTACAAGTCCAACTGACGTCCGCTCTCCTCATCAAACAATACAGCAGCATGTCGGAGTGGTTTTTTAGAGTCCATATACCATGAGCTCCTTTCCTCACAGCACTTCTCTCCTCCCCTATACTCACGAAGAATAAAGGCATGATCGATTCCTGGCTTTCCTCCTCCATCCATCTGATGAATTGTCGGGGAAAGCGAATGAAGGGATGTAAAGTCCATCAGGCCCCCTTTCACGGGAATTGGATCATCAAATGGAATCATATCCTCTCCATCCAAATAAAAATCACTTTCGATTTGCAGTTTCTATTGGACAACCAAATGAATAAAAAATACATGCTGATCCACAGAACGTTGAAGATTACCTGAGAGATTCCAGTATGCATGATTAGTCATATTCACAATCGTAGGAACATCATTACCTGAGGTTTCGAACACAATATCTAATTCATTTGCACTTGTAAGAGAGTAACAAGCCTTCACCTCCAAACGACCAGGATAACCCTCCTCCATATTCTCAGAAACACGGGTAAAGACAACTGAAACACGATCCTTCTCCTCTTCAATGACACCATTCCAGATACACTAATTAACAGAAGCACAGCTTTATTACCTTATCAAATCCCTTAACACCTCCATGATTGTGGTTATTCCCACTATTTGTCGCTAGCTGATAGTCGTGGCCTTCGAGAGAGAAGTGACCATTCTTAATTCGAAATGCACTTCTTTACATCAATCACTACGTCTACAGTTACCTTCCAATCGTCGATCCAAAGTAATCACTCCTAAAACGGATATCATCCAGGGTTGAACGATTCAATGTTAACTCCTAGAAATGACTGCTACAATCCTCACCCATCACTTCTACCACCCCATTTCGGTCTGGAGCTGTCAACGACAACAACATTGCTCCATAGTTCAAAAAGGTAGCTGTTATTGTTCCATTACTATGAATAAATGACTGTCAACACAGTTTACCTCAGAACGTATCTAATCACTACATCATCTCCAATCTTCCCAAATTCACTTTCCTAGCCCCTAAATTGATGAATAGAATGCAAACTTGGTGGGTGAACATGAATTAAACAGAAACACTAACAACACTTCATTCTCATTTTCATAGTATGCAGATCTAGTACATAACATCTTTTCCCCATACCAACAATATAAGCAGGATTTACTGATATTCTTCTCAAAGACCTTATTTCCCTTTTCAAATTAGTCAATTATGGGCCTATTAATTCAAATCTAGCCATTTTGTTTCCTCATGAATTCCTCATAAATGACGATGAATAAGGTGTTTTTAATTTTATCGATAGTTGTATTGATTCCTATTGCATTGTCAGGTGAATATTTATCGCAATTGGTTAGGGATAGTGTGTCCACAAGAGACTTATGAGGATAAAGTGTGGCCAGAAACACAAGCTGATCAAAACGCTACTAGTACCACTTTATGCCCTCAAGGACAAGTGGGAGGGTATTTTCGTTATTGTGACACTAACAGTACCTGGGACTCTGTTGTTATCAATTCTTGTTGTAGATTCAATATTTTTCTATTTATTTTAGTGACAGTCTGTAGTGCTGACACCCTTGATGGAATCACCTACCCTGAGACGTATGCTGATAGCAGTGTTACAATGCCTTGTCCTGATGGATATACAGGGAATAAAACAAGGACCTGTTCCAGTGATGGAGCCTGGCAGACTCCTACCGGAGATTGCGGTTTGGTTTAATTTATTTGCTTATCCAAAGTACCTGTATCTACTACGCAGTGCAGTGAAGAAGATGTTGGTGGTTATCACTGGAACTCTACAGATGCAGGAGTAACAGCCACACAGTCATGTGCATTAGGATATTCTGGATCGGTCAGTCGTAACTGTTCCACAGAAGGTCTGTGGGGAAGTGTAAGTGAAGATTGCAGTATGTATCTGTGGTTATGTTTCACTATAGGTCGTAATATGTGTCAAGCGGAAGAGTTTGGTGGTCATCAGTGGCCTGAAACGCCCTCACTAGAAGATGCAAGTGTTTCTTGTGGAGAAGGTGTGTCCGGTTCCTACAATCGTACGTGTCTTGCTTCGGGAGACTGGGACGCAGCTGTCCACGATTACTGTGAGAATCCTCTTACCTGCCCTACAGAACTTTTGGATGGAATCCAGTGGCCAGAGACCCTTGCCGGACAATCAAGTACTGTGAACTGTCCTACAGGACAATCCGGACAGAAGACACGTCTCTGTAATGCTTCTGGTCAGTGGGAACAGCCCACAGGTGTTTGCAGTAGAAATGAGGAGGTCAAATGAGTACTAGCTGCCCTCTCTTGTAGTCAAGTGGAGGAAGGGTTTTTTACTTGGCCAGTGACGGAAGCCACACAGTCCATAGAGCTTCAGTGTCCTGTTGGTATGAGCGGTTCTGCTTCACGTACTTGTGACAGCACAGGTACCTGGGGTCCTATCACTTCCTCATGCGGTAGGAGTTTAGATTTGTTATTAGGAATAGAGGGCGTAACCTGTCCGCGAGAGCAGGCAGGTGGCCGGATGTGGGAAGAAACACCTGCCAATGGTCAGCGTGTGTTGTCATGCACATCAAGCAGCACTGGAAGTCTCACCCGTTTTTGTTTGACTACAGGTGAGTGGTCCTCAGTGTTTGGCACTTGCTGTAAGGGTGATTAGTTAGACTGATCTCTAGCCTCCATCTCATGTCCTGTAGATACTGTTGAAGGAGTGAAATTTGGGCCAACATCGGCCGGTCAGATAGATGTGCATGGTTGTCCTTCTTATCAAACTGGCACAATCTCGCGTCAGTGTAATGAACAGGGAGAGTGGGAAACACCTCTGAAAAATTGCCGTTTTGGTATAGGAGTTGAGTAAGGTATAGAAGCAATCAAATGTCCTGCTCAGAATATTACCCTCACGTCTGGAACCTATCAGTTAGTGGACTCCGACTCTGGAGAACAAATACTGGAATGCAACAGTGGATATGTGGGAACTGTCACAATCACCTGTTCTATCTCCTTCGAGTGGTCTGAACCTCAGGAGTCGTGTGGTAGGAATCACAGCAGAGAATGATAATCAGAGCAAGTTGGATGTGGAGAGACAGTGATTAATGGTGTAACTGTTCCAGAGGCTATATTTGGGGACTCTGTTGTAGTCTCCTGCCCTCAAGGATTCATGGAAGGTGTGATGAATGTCACATGTTCGATGAGTGGATGGGAAACTCCAACCACAAGTTGCAGTAGTGTTTCGATCTTCCTTCAATTATAGCTCCAATTGAATGTGCTCAGGAAACAGTGGATGGTCTATTGTGGCACACCACCACAGCTGGAACCACAGCCACGCTGTCCTGTTCTCAAAAGAATCCTCAGCTCTTTGGAGATATCACGCGTTTGTGTTCACTTCAGGGCGAATGGGAGACTCCTCAGGAACAGTGTTATTCGGGAGCTCCTACAGGATTCCAGTACCCTATCAATACTGTAGAAGTGCCTCGTCAAGTAGCAATTGATGACTTATCTCCAAGTGCTGTGGTAGGAGCAGAGCGATTTGAGGCCATTGATGAGTTGCCTTATGGTCTTACAGTTGATGCGTCCACAGGTGTGATTTCAGGTATTCCCTATCCAGTGACAGAGACGAAATCATATCGAATTGCAGCAGTGAATTCCCATGGTCAAACAGAGGCCACAGTCTCTATTACGGTGAAGGATAATGTGTGTCCTGCAGATGGCATTTGGCACGCTGCTTATAACGGTCAAGAGTTGTCGGTGAAGTGTTCCTTCCTGGGAAAGGAAACGAGGAAATGTTCCCTGAATCGAGGACTGTTGGAAGTTCAGTGGGAAGAGGTGAATAGTCAGTGTACGATGATGTTGCTTATTGTCGTTGCTGTGGTCGTAGTGGTTGTTCTTGTGATTATTCTCGTTTTGATCATTGTGTTGCGAACGTATGGATGAGAATTGATAGTGATTTGTAGTTCTGGAGGCACAGTGAGATATGATCGCAAGAAGGCGCAGAGGAAGATGATTGAATTGGCATGCGTATAAGACTTTACTTGTTATGTGTTTGTTGGGATGGGTAATGAAGATTTGTTCTCTGATTGTTTATGGGATAGTGGAAACAGATTTTCCAGGATTACAGTACCTCGTAGACACGTAAAACAGCTTCTTGAAGTGGTTACAGGAAACAATACGAAGAGCAACACTAAGAAGTTATCACTAGACGTATCTGCAAAGTGAGCTTCTGTAAAGAGTCCCTTGAAAGATCCTAATTGAACTCCTTTTGGCTTCTCTCGGCATTACGGCACTTCGGTGGCGGAATACAATTCTGCCATGTGTCACACTCCTTTCAATGGGTTGCGTTTCCTCAGCCGTATGAATCCCATGGATTTACTCACCTATAGCCAGCTGTTGCTGAGAAAGAGGAGGTGGTAACCGAAGAAGTCATTGCCCCTCAAACAGCACTGAAAGAGAACCCCAAATTAACAGTGAATGATTTCGAACTATTAAAAACAATCGGAAAGGGATCATTCGGAAAAGTGTTTGAAGTAATCCTGAACAGCCAACTCAAATGTAGGTAAGGATGAAAGAAACGGGAAAAATCTATGCTATGAAAGTCATGAACAAAAATCAAATCATGGAGTAACAAAGAAACACTAATTTGATGCATAGAAGACGTCAATATGAACATACACTCGCGGAGAGGAGAATCATGCAAGATATATCCCATCCTTTCTTGGTCTGGTAGGCATGAGGTGGAATAATCAGCTTTAGTCTTCGTTATGCCTTTCAATCACAAACCAAATTGTATTTAGTTATGGACTTTTTCAATGGAGGAGAACTATACCATTATCTTTCCATGGGACGGTTTTCGGAAGTAGGATCAGGATTATCTCTGAAATGTAGAAACGTGCTTTGTTTTATGCCGCGGAGATATCTCTGGGTATTGCTCATCTCCACAAGCACAATATTGTATATCGGTAGGACTGTGTGTAAGACGATTGATCTTAGAGATTTAAAACCAGAAAATTTGTTATTAGATCCAGAAGGTCACATCCGCATCACCGACTTTGGCTTGTCGAAAGAAGATGTGGAGGGTGATACAGTTCGTTCTCTTTGTGGCACTCCAGAATATCTGGCCCCTGAGATTTTAAAGAAACAACCATATGGAAAGTCTGTAGACTGGTGGTCTTTAGGAACCTTGATTTATGAGATGATTACGGGGTTACCGCCATTCTATGACAATAATCGGAAATTAATGTATCACAAGATTTTGAGTGCTCCTCTTCTGAAGTCACCTTACATGTCTCCTGAAGCCTTTGATTTGTGCTCCAAGCTGTTAGAACGAGATCCAACAAAACGTCTCGGATATGGCGGATATGAAGAGATCCAGAAGCATCCATGGTTCAAGGAGATTGATTGGGATGCTCTCTACAGGAAGGAAATCGAACCGCCTTATAAACCTTCTGTTAAGAGTGCAGAGTCAACGGAACATATTGATGATGAGTTTGTCCTTGTCGTTCCTGCTGTCACTCCTACCCCTGTAAATGCTGTATTAACTGATCAGAATGCATTTGAGAATTTCTCTTATGCCGAAGGTGTTAGTCATTAATGTTACTTTGAGCTGTTTGTTGGAGTAAGTGTATATCATGTTGAGTATTCTTAGTGGATTGTTAATCGCCAGATGATCGAACTAAGGTAAGAGAACATGAAAAGAAAAGTATCGGATGCGGGGATTGAACCCGCGACCTCTCGCGTGTGAAGCGAGCGTGATAGCCACTACACCAACCCGACTCGTCTGGTGTCCTCCTCTTCCCTATACAAAGCAGACATTTCAGTTAGCATGCACAAATGTCTCCGTCGGTCCTCTGGTATCAATGCATACATCCTAAATACCCTAATAAATACTTCTTTTCTCCAAAATCCCTCCAAGCGAAATGGCATCTGACTCAAGAGGATATCTCGAAGGATACTATCCAGTACTTGGATACTCTCGGGTTTCTTAACTCAAGAATAGTAATCTATTACATATCCTATACCGTTTAAATCTTTGAGTCGCTTCTTAATCTAATACTTTGCTCAGGTGAAAGCTCCATTCCGAGCAAATAAGAGCAATGAGCTTTCAATCGACACTGACGATGTTGTAATTATTCGAACTGAAAGTATCCATGGATGGTGCTTTGCGGAGACAATTGATGGAAAGAAGGGATATATCCCATTTGTGTATGTTTCTCCATTCATTCCTACAGATCCCTCCAATTCTGAATGGCCAGAACTTGTACACCTTCACACTGTTACACATACGCCTGTTCGTGCTATTCGGAAAGATTTGGTTATTGCACAACGTCGATCTCTCATGAAATCTCAGAATATTAGTTCAAGTTATCGATCGGGGTAGTTCCGATTGGAAAAGATTATTCATAGAACGAGTCCTTTGCGCTTGTCCTTATCAATGTTTCAACAATCCGATCAGTCATCTACTTCTTCTGAAAGTATATTTTGAAATTTATTTTTCCTGTAGAAATAGAGTTATTAAAGAAGATATTTGACTTGTATGCACACTGTATGTACAAACAAGGAGATTCGATTACTCCAAAGGATGTCGTAGGTATTTGAAAAGAGATTGAATCATAGTGGTTCTTGAAGGCTCTAGAAATGCAGTTATTTGGAAGTAGACGGCGAAATCAGCGAATTACCGATCCTCACTTTGAACAAATCGTGAAGAAACTAAATATTCGAAGGAAGAATGTGGCTTCTTTTCTTCCACTTCGTTTGGTCGTTGATTGTAATTCATTGTAGAATTGATGGGTGAACCAATTCATCGTGCAAGTGAAGTGTTGTGCCAACCTTCTTATGTTTTGAAACAGCATGGAAATGAGTATTTAACGCGTGTTCAACGAATACCATCCATTGCCCAAGAGGCGGTGCTGGTAGAAGTGTAAGAGTGATTGAGAAGTAGATGCGTTCATCCCGGAATTCTAGCAAAGGAAGGAGTTCAATTGAAGGAATGCTGGTCCAGACCGAAGTGTCCCCTCATCTCTCTACTACACCTCTCTCTACTTCACAACATCTCTCTACCACACCTCTCTCCGCTTCACCACATCTCTCTTCATCCCAAATCCCATCTACATCTTCATTAACACCCCTCTCATTGGTCCCTTCTTCAACTCAGGAGGCATGTTTACATTCTACTTCTTCCCTTCTTCCTCAAAACACTCTTCATCGTTTCATTCCTAATCTTGATGAATTCTTTTTCATTGATTATGCTTCCATCTACTTCCAACGAGAGAAAGCTCGCTTCTTCCGTCATATCTCTTTGGAAGATATGGTCAGTTATAGTCATCAAGTGCCTCTTCGGACACTACATGACATCGATCGCAATAAGGTCATGGATGTGCTTGAGATGGAACGATGGCTCTTGGTGATTATGGAGGAGTATCCTCATGAGTCTTCAACAGATCGATATATTCATTGGGGCCATCTAACAGGAGATGATAAGGCGTTGCTTGCTTCACTTCTCTACAAACTTGGTTCCCTACGAGATGCGGTTGACGAGATTTATTGCTTCCTTCTTAAAATGCTCAATGAGAATCCTTCTCCTGATAGGGAACTCAAAGGCTTTGAAGTTCTTTTTGTTTTATCTCATTGCGTTCACCCTACAAATAACTTCTTTAATTATTGTCTTCGATTCTGTCATGACTGCTTTTCCAATCGAGAAGAAGTATATAAGAGAAGTCATTTTTCACTTCTAGATTGCGGGTCTTGCTCTACATACTGTCTTCGCATTATTGCAGGATTCCCATGATTCGAATGATTTGGTTGCTTGTAGCAAAGCCCTCACACAAGCTCTCAATGAGATTGACCGAGTTGAGGTTAGTTCACTTCCTCCCAAGTTTGTCTCCTCATCGATTGCTGATATGCTTCTCATAGAACAGACTGCATCTATCCTCATTCCTCATGGTATCTCTATGGCAGTTGAAGGAGTTTTTGGTGCCCCTTCATCTCCTGACAGTTCCATTTCTTGCCTCTAATCATGTGTAGCATTCCTCTATATCATTGATGAGCGACGTCTTATGGAGCTCTTCCTTACGGGAGTTATACTACCTCTTCAGCCTTCTGATCGGAAGTCCTTGAAAGAGAAGCATGTTTGGCTCTCACCAACATTAACTGCTCTCTGCTGGCAGAGTCGAAGTACTGGCAATCATCTACGCTCACTTCCTCTCTCCCAACTTCTTGTGACTCATTACTTTCCTTATCATTTGTAGGAAGTCAAAATAGAGACATGGAACGAATCTCCATGTGTTGTGTTCTCAGCAGAAGGAGAGATTCAGCAAGTGACTGTGGTACTTCCATGCATGCCTGAAGCCACCAAACTTCACTTCTTCTTCACTCAGTTATTGGCATGGTATCGAGAACATAACGAAGTGGAACTGAAGAACCTCTCATCTGAAGAAAGAGTTCATTTACTCTTTCTAAGTAATTCATAGAGTGCTTTTGATCAGATCACTTCTCCTCACCAGCTTCTCTCCTTCCATACACTCTCGCGAAAACGACAAGGTGATTTCCTTCTCTTCCTTCATTTAGCTCTCGACCAATACCATCAATCTCTACAGAAACCCGAAGTCTCCCACATAAAGTCCACACCCTTACTAGAGAAGTATCAAGGTAGTTTTTTGCAATCCACTCAACATCTAGGGCGAGTGCCTCTTGTTTTTATACTTTTAGCACAGCGGCTGAAGGAATTGGAAGCTTATGATTTGGAGGGTATTTTCCGTTTGGCTGCTGAAGTGAACGAGAAGCAAAAGTACCTGGATTTGCTAAATAAAGGGTGTTATGATACTATTGATACGATGAACGATGGTTACCTTGTTGCAGAAGTGATGAAACGCCTTTTTTACTTGATGGAGGAACCATTCATTCCTTACTCCATCTATCAATCCCTTGTGAAGCAAGAATCCTTTACAGAGGAAGACTGTCGGCGAGTCTTAAAACAGTTGAGCGAAGAGAGACGTGCTACCATGCAGTTTATCATGAACTTGACTGCAGCATATCGATTACATCCTAAGAATTGTATGTCATTGGATGGTTTTGCAGTTTGTTGGGGTCCCTCTTTGATGCGATCGTAATAACGAATGAAAAGAGTGATGAATAGGAAGGACATCAGCGATTATTTGTGGATGAAAAAGGAAAGTGAAAGAGTTCAAGCTTTTTTGCGAACTTTGTTCTCATATGGATGTAAAGAGGAAATAGAGAAAGACCTGTTTGACTAAAGTATTTGTTCGTACAACCAAGTTTCAAATGGAGTAGTTTCATAGATCTTGATCCATTCATATCCTGCCTCATTCAACACAGGACTACTTTCACTTCAACAAACACATTGAAATATGACTACGCACTAGTAGGCTTGATAGCCATTGGCTTCAAGCTTTCTTCTGTTGCCTCCACTGTAGCCACCTGCACACTTCCTTCATTACCGGCGGCTTGCAGAGTAGTATCCTGCTCCTGCATTGCATACTCTTCTGTATCCTGACGCTCATCAGTAGACACCTGAACATGGTAAGCATAAGCCAGAGAACGTTCATTGGGTGCCCACAAATACTACATATCATTCTCCCTCATCAACCCTACCATAATCACAATAATCACAGCCAGATAGAATGAAGTCCACACACCTTCGTTAAAGAACCACTGATACTTCCACAGACTATCTACCTTCTTCTCAAGAATCAAATAAGAGAAAGCAACATTGTAGAGTGTGGAGATGATGACAGCAACAATAATCATATTACGTAGACTCAAGAAAACATCCAACTTTCCTGTTTGCTTCTTATCTTCCAGCTCCTGAATTGTATCCAGCAAGGACTGTAAGATCCAGAAATAAATAATCGAATCGAGAGCAGAAGCAGGGATGATTCTCCAAAGATTCACAGTAGCAGTAGTTGAGAATGTTGTGCTGATGGAGTCCCATAGAGAGAAACAGAAATATACCACGCCCATGGCAATAATCTTCCACAATGAACCCGCCAATGACGCCTTCGAGACACCCAATCTAGACATCACACACCTCGATCATATCTACCCCATCGCCACCATAATTGTGAGACAACGAGCCACTGTGTGTGTTGCTGCTGTAGTAGTAAGAGAGAAAATAGTAATTCCAGGAGTATAAGTACCCTCTGAATTGTAATCAAGAAGATTGATCAATTTCACAATCGTATCAAATAAAAATACGCCCAGAACCACAGTAATCATCACATGTACACTCATCAGCTCCTTTCGGAACCAACAGCAACGAGAAATCCATACAACCATCAGAATTGTGTAGGCAAAGAGCACAAACTTGGTGAAGGGAAGAACACCATACATACGAGCGGGAATGTGACCATAAGGATTCATCACAATAGCAGTTCCATTGATCATTACATTCTGAGTGTCCGGATCGCACATTCCAATTACTAGCCAGTACTTGCCTTCCTTAGGGACATCATAGTGAAGCACAACACTCTGCTTCTCACCACTATGCATTATTAGTTTGAATCATTCTCACTTGAAGGTGACTTCTTTGACTGAGTACATACTCTCCGTCTTATTAGTAATCCACAGTCTGTTATGATCATCACACTCGTGATTCTAAAGTCAACTTAAACAATCAGTACTACATCAAAAGCCTGATCATCACAGCAGTAGTAGTGTGTTCCCTCTTCATCAACACCAATACTATTAAACACGTCATCAGAGGCAACCATAACCTAACTCTCAATCGAAAACGACATGTATACCTCAACAATAGCTCTAGCTGGATCGGTAACATTAGCCTTAGTGACATCAAAGGCTAACTCGATGTAGTTATCACCTTCTCTAAACATTACGTTACAAAATGCATCCACTTACGAAACTGCAGGAGTAGTAGTATTATCAAACATGTATTGCACCTGCTTCACCAATGTGGCATTTGTAATAATGATAGGGTCGTATTTAATCACGACGGCCGAAACGATAAAAGGAAGGAAAAGAAGGCTCTAAGGTATTAGAAAACAAGCTTAAAAGCAAACTAGAGCAGAAGTCACTTTCATTTCGAGTTTTTGTGTGAAGCCAGGTCCATTCAATAAATACGAAGGCCGCGGGAATTAAACATTATAAGTCAGTTCTTTCTTTATTCTCCATTTTCCTTCATCTCTCTGCATTCACTTATTTAGTTCATTCGAACATCATAAATGAGGTTAGTTTGTGGGGGATAGGATCATGTTCCATTCTTTGTCTCTTTTTCATATTTTGCATCTGTGCTATCTGTTCTTATACAGAAACCCTGTATCTGAATAAGTTGGTTCTCTTCGATCCTCCATGTCTTTCTATTTATAAACTGCTCTGTCACTTATTCTACTAACACGAATCAGCCATTTAAATATACGACTCTCTGTATCATAATGATAACAAAACCATCTATAGCAACTACTATCGTGTCTCCCTCATTGACTCGTTTTAATTCACATAACACCTATTGTTCTTCAACATCATTTTCTTTCTCAATCTTGCAAGATGATTTCCCAGTTCTTCATTCTTTCAGACCGAGGAGATAGAATTATTCTCAAGGATTGTGAGTGATTTTGGTTGAGTGGTGAGAAATAGTCCGTTTTGATACTCCACTCACTTCCTGTGAGAAGTTCCTTCGTGTTGTGCGGTCTTGGCCCAACGGAGATGCTCCTCCAGTGTTTGTGAGTGCTGAAGAGTTGAAGTGAGTTCTAGGTTAATGGAGCCATTACCTATATCTATGAGAAGAAGAATGGACTGTATTTTGTGATCAACACAAAGGTGTGAGCAGAATGGAGTGTTGAAGACTAGATGAATATGTCTCCTGCGTTAGGTGTTGAGTTGTTGAATCGAATCATGAAGATTATCAAGGATTATTGTGGTATGTTGACTGAGGAGGCGGTGCGTAAGAACTTTGCTCTAATCTATGAACTGCTGGATGAGGCTATTGTGGTTGCTTCTGATGGACTTGATTCCTAGGACTTTGGTTATCCTCAAGATACAACGAGTGAAGCCCTTGCAAACTATGTCCACAACAAGCCTATTGTAATTGTAGATCCTCGGGTATGGATGAGAGAGGGTAATGAGTGTGTAGAAGAATGTGATTGGAGATGTGAACAAATCGGTGTTGGCAGATCGTGACAAGAAGAAGAAGATCAATGAATTGTATGTGGATGTGTTCGAGCGTCTGAATGTGATGATGAATATGCAGGGAGAGGTTCTATCCCAGTCAATTGATGGTTCCATCACGATGCGATCCTTCCTGGGTGGATGTCCTCCTGTCCGTATGTTGTTGGTTCAGAATCTGTTGGTGGGGAAGGATACTCCGATTCCCACAGTTCAGGACACAGAAGGACACACGTTGACAGCAGACGATTTCATCATTGTGGATGATATGAACTTCCATGAGTGCATGAAGTTGGAGCAGTTCGAGTCGGAGCGTCTCCTGTCATTTGTGCCTCCTGAGGGAGAGTTCACTGCCTGTAACTATCGTATCACGACCTCCTTCCGTTCTCCCTTCACTATTCGTCCCTTGGTGGAAGAGAAGAGCGAGACGAAGATTGAGTTGATTCTGCAGGTGCGCACAGAGTTCGAGGCAGATGTGGATGCGACTAATGTGTTTATCTCTCTCCATTCGCCTCACGACACCACCACCTGTTCCATCACTCTGGCTCCTGATGCCCAAGGACAGGTGAAGGAGTATCGAGAGAAGGAGCATCGTGTGCTGTGGATGATTAGTAAGGTGATGGGACAGAAAGAGTATTTCCTGAAGGTAATCTTCAATCTGGAGAAACCTGCGAATCAATTCATCACGAAGGAGATTGGTCCGATTGCGTAGGGATGAGGATGGATTGTGAGTGTAGAATCAACTTTGAAATCCCCAACTATCAGGTGTCGGGTTTACGAATCAAGGGTTTGGCTGTGGATGCACAGGATAAGAATTACAACGCGTAGGAGAAGAGGAAGAGAATGAGGTGTAGACACAGATACATTCGATACATCACGCAGTCGAATAGCTATTGTTGCAGACTGTAGTGTTGTGAAACACCTAGTGCAATATCAATACTGTTTTGATATATTACAGACTGTTGTTTTGTTCTATTACAGAGTGCTGCTTGCTCCTTGTTGCTGTTAATATTGTTTGTTGGTACTTCTCATTTCATTTCATGTCCTCTCTGAATCTATTCTCTTATGCTACAGAAGAGGATAGCGCTTCAATACCAAATAAGGAGACAGTTCAGGAGGAAAAGGAACAAGTGGATGATACAAAGGACATCCAAACTATTGAATTTGATAAAAAGACAACAGAGATTACGGGCGTAAAGAGGAGTCAGCCAGATTCGGAGCAGCCTACAGAATCAAAACAGGTTAAACAAGATCCATCAGTATCGACTTCATCAAATGTAGATAAGGCTCAAAACCCAATATGGAAGGCAGTTCTTGACAAGTCAACAAATCGATATTATTATTGGAATAAAGTGGGTGTTGATAGTAGAACTTATTCTATAGAAAACAAATGAAACAACATGGGAATGTCCTGAGTGGGAATTATAGAAGGGGATTGATCTACTAGTTGTCTTAAGCAGTCAGTGAGCCCAAATCAGGTGGTTTCATCTGGGGTAGCATTTACTCGTTGTTCCGTATGTGGAGGATGGGGAAAGGATCTTGTGAATCCTTCAGGAAAGTGTGATTACTGTGAGCAGAGATCGGGTTTAAGTGGAAAAGTTTCTATTCAACAACAGGTATTACCTGATCAACACTCCTCTCTCTCTGCATCCCCGTCAGCCCTCCCTGTACCTCAGACAACCATTTCTGACCGGTCAATCCATAGTAGGGCTAGTGAAGTACTTGGAATGCAACCTCAATTACGAATGTACAAGAAACGGCCAGGTTGGATTATTCCTCTTTCCTTATTTATAGAAAGCAATATTCCACTTAGTCGACGATCCAAACAGAAGTGGGAAACAGAGAATGTTGATCCATTGGCCCTTGGCGATGCTCCAAAGATACGAAAACGATACCGTGATTCCCCTGTTTTCAACAAACACAAAAGTCCCGTTGAAACATTTTCCTATCAAATGGAAGCATCTCCATCACAGGTTTTGATACATCGTAAAACTTAGGAGAAGCCGTAAGAATCTCACAACCCTCCTCAGTTACTAGCAAGGTGTGTTCAAATTGGGCAGAGCGCTTTCCGTCGGTTGTTGCCACAGTCCACTTGTCTGGCCACAGGGTGTCATTTGGATTGCCTGCATTCACCATAGGTTCGATTGTGAAGATCATTCCAGGGCGAATCTTTCCCTTTCCATGATTATCTATAAATCACACTTCCAATCCACTGCTTACTACGTGTATGAGGAATTGTTGGATTGCAGTGGAATAAATGGCCAATTCCATGACCACAATAATTTCGATCCACAAAGAATCCATACTTGTCCACTACATCACTAACAAACGTACCAATGTCGTGAACATTCATATTTGGTTTTACTAGACTTAAGACATCCCTAGAACAAATACCTGAGGAAATGGCATGTCGAAGACTCTCATAGGCACATTCTACCAGCTTCACACTCTCTTCTGGTACATTGCCCACAAAGAATGTTTCATTCAAATCTCCATGATATCCCTTGTAATATACAGTCACATCCAGGTTCACAATATCTCCATTCTGGAGTTTTCGGGAATCTGGGATACCATGGCAAACAATCTCATTCACCGAACTAAATTAATTATCACCAAACTAGACCTACGTACAAACACTTTTAGGGAAGAAGTAGTAATTCAACGGGGATGGATACGCATTACGCTTTATACATTCTTCCAGCACAACCTTATTAATTTCCTCAGTTGTGACACCAACACGAACAGCACTTCCAGCAGCATCTAGTACCTCTCTTCCCACACGACACGCTTCACGCACTCCTTGAATATCACGGGGCGTTTTATACTCAATTCCAGAACCTTCATTCTCTTCCCCTTCGGAATGACCCGAATCTGCATACTCTGGCTTCACAATAAACTTGGGAACCGTATCTTTCGGTGACACTTTCCCAGGTCTTAATGATCCTGTAAATGAATAATTATGGAACTCGGGAGGCATTCTATTCATAAGATGTCACGTAGATAACTACATTTTCTGCAGTTCTCTTTCATGATACTGTTTATGTTCTTTCCAGGCTTTCTTTAAACAATCCTGACAACAAAAGTAAGTGTCAGGGAGACCGAACGAAATGCATACAGGACACTTCTTCGTTGCAGGGTTTGTGCATCCCTCTCTAGCACACGTATGAGTTATCGACATAGCAAAAAATGAGACTATCAAACAGTGATCGCAAATTATAATTATCAAAGTTCATGTTCCCTCACTAAACAGTTCATACTCGTTGTCATCAAAAGACCGCTTCGGACCCTATTATTATTCTTATTGCAAATAGAGGAAACCAACAACAACTTTCTCCATTTCCTACCTTGACACACATTATCCCACTAGCAATGTGGTTAGAGGCAGATGTATCCGTTAAATCGAGAATGATACACTGTTCTATTCCTATTTCTGATACGATGACATGTGGGCAGATTGCGAAGGAGATTGAAGTAGGGATTATTTCGTTCATTTCTTGTTAGAGACAGACAGGTGTTCCACAAGGTACTATCCAGTTATATAGTAAACCCTTGTCTTTGTATTCTCATATGCTTTTTTCTGAACTGCAAAATATTCAAGATGGTTTATCCAATTTAGATGTGTGTTATGGAGAATACTTGATGATCTATGTTGTATACGGAGAATCCACTGTTTTTGCCATTCCAGTGAATTCATATTCCTGCATACGTCCGGCTCCTGATATTGTGAATGTAAGTTAGACGATTGGAACTAATACCAAGGATTTGAAAAAAGTTAACGATAATCTTCTCTCAGATCCATTCTGTAGTAGTCAGAATCGTTACTGGGCAGGAGAAACTGTTACATTTCTTGTGAACGTCCGTTTCCTTAGTTCTATTAACTCTAGAATCATCCTTCAGTCATCAATTCGCTCGTTAGTATCGTCACTCACTTGTATTCGTTTTCTTCGTCTATCACCTCTAGAATGACGATTATCCAGACTCCTTCTCTCGCCTTTGATGCTCTCTGTTATTTTGATTTTCGGAATTTTGATAATATTTCCTATTTGACAGAAATCACCCTTATCTGCGCTCAGTGTCTTTCTAATGAGCATCATTTTATCCCTTCCCATTTGCTCCTCGTCGTGGTGAGCACAGTTAATGCCATAATGAAGCGATTACCAACAGCAGTAGTGACTCTAGCGGAAGAAGAGCTATATAGTGTTTATGTCCAGTCGCTGCTTCGACTTATTCATGTAATTCACCAGCGCTGTAGGAATGAATGAAAGTTGTGATCTAGATGCAGCTAAAGATATTCGGCTCTCAGAATCTCTTCAACTCAAATCACTCGAACTCTTTTCTCATCTATTTTCGCTCTCTGTCTGTCAATACGAGCTTTGGGAGGATATAACCTACTATTTCGTGGTTTGTTTGCGTGATTACGGTTGTCTGAACCTTTCTCTTCTTCCGTCCACCCGATTCCAGCTCTGTACACTTCTCCTTGAGTGTATCCAGTCTGATTCCTTCAAAGTACATCTGGAGTTCTTACTTGAAGCACTTTGTGGTTGTGCTCAAGACGGTAATGAGTTCATTTTTTCTTATATTCAGCTGGTTGTTGTCAGGTAATTGAGACTCAACTCTCCTGGACTTCTATTTTAGATTTCACTTCCTGTTCCGAAACAAGACTCCTCACATTGATTGTCACACTTGTGACACTTCTCTTCCAACATAGTAGTGATCCTCTTAGTATATGAATTAGATGTCTTCTCTATTCCGCCTATCAGGCTCCCCAAAGCAACAGCGCTTGTTGTGTGCAGGTCTCCTGAATTTGTGGAGACCTGGTCTAGATACCTCTTGATTCGCAGTCCACAGGAGGCTATACAGGAGGAGGACTTTGAGGTTTTGAAACAGCATTTCTTCCACTGTGCTCTTAGTCATGATATGATCTTCACACATCAGCTACTCACCCGGTATCTAGCCTCTTTTGCTCCTAAGTTGCCTTCCCATTTCCTCACGAATGCTTCTCTCTCTCCATTCACTGTCAAACTGTCAGAGTCCCTTGAAGTCCTTTATACTTGTCGTAATGATGCAGAAGTGGTCCATGCTATTGCTTCTCTTGCCATTCTCATAAGCAATGGTCGGATAGTGGTATCAAGTTGAGTTATAGAGCATTATCGAAGTATGATGCGTGATAAGGAACTTGTGAAGCATCTAGGTAATCTACTTGATCGATTTGTTTCTCGCAAACGAGCAGTTGTAATTGAAATAATGAATCTTCTTTCCCATATATTGCGAGAAGGTGATTATCGCCTTTGTTCTTTATGCCTAGATCCATATATCGGCGCTGCTCTCCTCACCACAAATCAATGGAGTCGATTAGCTGTTGTTACTGAATTCATTTGTTCGGATCTTACCCCTGCTAATGGATCCATTCTCCTTCAATACATCACTGCTC
Source organism: Blastocystis sp. subtype 8 (assembly GCA_027406425.1). Lineage (NCBI taxonomy): Eukaryota > Bigyra > Opalinata > Blastocystidae > Blastocystis > Blastocystis sp. subtype 8. The sequence continues at coordinate 20,888 of JANPWN010000507.1, forward strand.
TTCTGTATGCTGCTACGAAGTGTCTTCGGTCAGATGGAACGAAATGTTGGGCATTCGCTACACTCCCTCTCCTCCGTACACTTCTCGCTTCTATGACGGTTCCTTCCCAAATCGTTGTGAATGCTTTACATCAATACGAATCTCTCTTCAGTCTCTTCGATCATATTGGTATTCTTTCAAATTCATACTTAAGTCCAGTTGTCACAGATGCTCATCTCATCGAAGCCTGGACCCAACTCCTCTCAGTCGCTGCCAAGAATCATTTGTGTGCATTGGCCACAGGAGCTCTGGATCTCCTCGCCCATGTTATCACTGACACAGAGTCTCCACTAGCTATTTTACGCAAAGGAAACTGCATGGAAGACTTGTCTAAACTCCTGCGAAATGTCTCTGTCAGCAACCAGTTAGCTCTTCTTCAGAGTCTCTTCAGTGTTTTAGCTGAATTCCTCGATGATCCTAGTATGCCCTTGAATGAGTCTTCATCGTAGACATTTCTTCCCTCCTCACGCCTTCCATTGTGTCTGTCATCATGCGTTCTGCTCTTCTAGATCCTGCTGCAATGGCCTTTCTTCTCTACCTTATAATGTGTTGTCTTCCACGCTGTTGTCATGATGGCATCTACTGATTAGTAGGGTCCACTGATACTCAGCAGTCAACCTCCCTCCTCACTCAAGCCTTGCTGGATACTCTCTCTGTTTTCTCCACAGATTCATGGCAGGATCGAATGATTCAAGCTGATGTTTTCTCATTACTGAAACTCCTTTCACGCATGGCAAGTGTGGTTTATAGTCTTTGATTATTATTAGTTCTACATCTCCCTTCTACCGTTCGACTTCGCTCCTTCTTTCTCGGATATACAGCTTCATTACGTCAAGTATTTGCTGGAGAGCTTCAGAGTAATGAATTTTCCCATCGTTCCAGCTCGTCACACTCAATTCGACGCACATTATCTCCTTACACGAGTCTAGTGATGCCTACCAAGCCTGATGTGAATCATCTTCTCCAGAACCAGCAACCTCAGCTTATTGCTCTTGCTGGACGAAACGAAAAGGTGGCAATGGAATGTATGTGTTTCTGGAAGGAAGAGAATCATCTTCCATCTGCTCCTCACCAGCCATTCCATTTTCACTGCTGTAATTATAAATGTCGATGTTCAGCATGTGCTAAAGATTGCTCTACAGATCTTCTTGAATCTCTTTTACCTCTTCTAAGTCTCTTTTCTTGTTTATCCAAGGCCACAGATAGCAATTCTCCTGGAATTATCTCTCAACTCGTATCCTATGAAGAAATGGAGGCACTAAAAGTAGATATTACACGAATCGCCTCTACGACAGATCACATTCTTCTCCCTAAGATTACTATGGAGATTGATATTATTCTCCAAGTTGTAGACCGTAAGGGTGATGTCTTATGGTAAGCCTCATTTCTAGAGCCACTGAGTCGATACCAACGAGTACCGGGAAAGATGAAAATCCGTGATTTAGTGCAAAACATGAGTTGTCGAAGAGAATCAACAGAATCATTAGATATGTTAACTAAAAGAATCATGGTGCAACTCAACTCCCAAATTATGGATCATCCGTGGAATGAAGCTGTAGAATTCAAACTGGACCCCATTTGATTTCCATAAGTTGCTCTTTTCTAACTTGTGTCCCTCTATGTGCAATACTATTGCTAATGTTTGTTGAAATGAAATGGGCGTATAATCATAAGACACTTGGGAGTGAGTATAGAATGGAGAATTTATCATAATCAATTCTATTGTAAATTACTTAACATGCATTGTTGAAACCCTTTCTTTATCACTTAATTCTATTCAGATTCTTCTTATTTTAATTGATTTCTTTAAGTAATTTTCAATATATTTGTATCAGATAGTGATATGAGTTCTTATTCTTCAAGTGACTAAGTTCATTCAAATGAGTCATATCATTAATACATTATTCTTATTCATTATTCAAAGTATATATATTTATCGTCTTTCAAGAAAGGAAAGTGTTTGAGAACAAGGATTGTTTCTATAAACTCATTACTATGAATGAGTATGGATATCTACAAAAACAAATTGAAATGTGTCTTTGTAGTTTATCCAAAAGGAGTAATACTATTCTTTACATCTAACACATAGTCCTTATAGAATCGATAACTATAAGGTATGAGTCATAGAAACATCCTTTTGTTCTTCCTAATGATAGTGCTAGAATATCTAGGGGATATGAAATTCAAATAACTTTCCACTCTATTTGAATATATAAGGGAAAATTCTTAGAAGTAAGGAAACAAAGTGATTCTTACAGTGAACTCATAAATCCTTATATCGTCTCTTATTAACTCTAATAGTTATATAGTTTAAGAATAATTACTATATATCCTTATACTCTGTTTAAGAGTCAAGAGAACTGATTCATATTTCTTTATACACAATAATATAATAATATCAATCTTTTGATTTAGAAATATAAGTTACTTAGAGAAGAGACTCAAAAGAACACTATGATGAATAGATTCCAATTTCTTATAGATATATCAGAATATATAAATATGATAATAGTACTAGTACAACTAGACTAACAGTTAAGTAAGAAATTCATAGAGAATAACTTTAATGGTTTCCAGAGCTTTTCAAGTACTTTTAAGACTTGTACTTCAATTTCTGAGCTCAAACAGTATTAGTAGGTTTCACAGATCGGATGCCAGCAACCATTCACTCTATTACATTGACTCTACTTTCAGTTGGTGAATAAAGTCACACTGAAGTACCATATTAGGTATCTTATTTCAGTTGATATCTAATATTTCTTCATACTGAGGACAAAACAAGTGGCTAAAGTCCTTTTCAGTAGTGATCGATTGTCCCAGAAGAACTGTATAACTCTAGCCAGCTTTCGTCTTTATTATGTAACCTTTATAGATCCTTAAACAACACAGATTCATTAGTGATGATTAGCTTCTCAACCGATTAATCTTGTCATTGGGAGAAATTAATCCTTCCAATACCGTTCTTGTCACTTAACTATCAACATAGTCAATATTCACTTCTTCAATTAGTGCAATTGCTTCATCATCAAGAATAAAATCATTCTCATTACGAAGTGATCTTTGCATATTCTAAGGAATAGAAATATTGGCCACTCACATTTATTAGTTTAGGTCTTAATGAATATTATACAATATAATACCTTATTCTAGTAAAGAAGACCGAAATACTCTTTTGGAAAGGAGAATCAAAGAGTATCGATAAGAATGAGAATATAAGCGATTTTATATATACTTATTCCTTCTTAAGGGAATACATACTCACAATAACATAAGAGAGAAGTGATAACGGAGACACTTCACTTTGAAAGGCAGATCAGCTCAGATATCATGATTACTATAAAATGAATAAAGGAGAAGGTGACTATTGGGAAAAAGTAAAGATTATGAAAAATGGGGAAATGGGGAAGTCTGTCAGTTGCTCACTTTCTTTATCATGGGTATTGTTGTGTAGGATAGAAATGAGGGGTCTTAGAAGAGTAGATTGAAAACTGTTGAAGAGGTGAGAGAGTATAGAAACAAGATGGTCCTTGAGTTTTATGAGAAGAATCATCGTTTCCCAACAATTGGTTTTGTTCCTACCATGGGAGCACTTCATCAGGGTCATTTGAGTCTAATTAAGAAAGTTCGTTAATTACACAGAATTTAAAGATATAGGCTCGTGAGAATAATGATATTGTAATGGCCAGTATTTTTGTAAACCCCAAACAGTTTGCTCCTCATGAGGATTTTGCTGCCTATCCTCGTACACTGGAGGCAGATTGCAAGTTGATTGAGTAGTTATATGATATTGTTCTTAAGAGTTAGGTCAGTGGGTTGTGATGCTGTTTTTGCTCCTACAGATGAAATTATGTATCCCAAAGAACCTAAATACTTGACTTATGTTACAATCGAAGGAAGTGATAGTATCAGTGAAGGCGCTGCTCGCCCTGGTTTCTTCCGTGGTGTTGCAACTGTTGTGACTAAACTCTTCAACATTGTTCAGCCTACAAATGCTTATTTCGGTCAAAAGGATGGTTTACAGGCAATCATGGTTCAGCAATTTGTTCGTGACCTTAATATTCCTGTAACAGTTACAGTGTGCCCTATTGTTCGAGCAGTAGTTTTAAGATATTTTAGTCATATATTAGGAAGATGGTCTCGCTCTTTCTTCTCGTAATGCATATCTTTCTGCAGAGGAACGTGCTGCTGCTCCTTCTCTGTACAAATCTCTCTGTGCCTTCCGTACATCTTTCGAGAAGGGTGAGCGTAATGTAGCAGTCTTGTCGAATGCTACAAAAGTGAGTGAGAGGGACGAGAATTATAACTAGGAGTCTCTGGCTCAGGAACCTCGTTTTAAGATTGATTACTTAAGTGTTGCTAATGCAGTAACTGCTGAAGAATTGACCGGAACACTTCAGGAGAAGGATCTCAAGGATGGTATTTTTGTATCCATTGCAGCTTGGATTGGAACAACTCGTCTTATTGACAATATTGTTCTCCACTGTATTGTTTGTTGTTATTCCCTTGAGCATGTTATCAATGTGTAATGCTTGTTCAACAATCACATCAAGTATCTACATCAAGACTAATTTCACTCTGTCCATCGTTATTGTGGACTGAAAAACTCGAACCCAGAGCTACTGCAGGATTCGATTCATTCATTAACTCCTTTTCTTCTTCTGTAGGTTCCTGTGTGAACAGTTGCCTCTTCGCTGGATCGCCCTCCAAATCATTTGGTCGCTCAATACGCACATCTGAAGGATGTTGTGGATCTTGGATGGAGTCTCGTTGTGGACCCTGCTGGAGATCCTGCTCAGGGCCCAGATGAGACTTCTGCACCGATTTTTGTGGCGATTTAGCATTCACTACTGCAAGAAGACGAGAGACCTGTCCACTGACTTCATTGAGTGCCAGAGCTGCCCGGCTATGATCATTCGTGATATAGTAATTACTCTCCTGTAGCTCCGCAATCTTTTTCTGAAGCTGTAATATAAATATATTTTGACTCTCGATCTTCTGCTGTAACTCCTCATTCGTCTTCGAGAACAAACTAACTCGCCGATCCGCAGTATCTCCAATATCCTTATATCGCATATACTCTTGACTCAATCGCACGTTCTCATTACGAGCTTCTGCTAACAAAGTCTGTAAATCATTCAGACGACGCTCCAAATCATCTAATTTCTTCTGTAGATTCGTTACTTGAGATTCGGCATCTAATCGTGCTGAGTGCTCAGAAGCCAACTTCCCCGTAATATCATCCAACTGTTTCTCTCTCAGATCTAATTGCTGGTCTCTTCGCTTCAATTCTGTCTCCTTTTCTAGCAACTGTTGACGTTTCTCCTTCACAAATCCATCCATTTTTGCATATAATTGTTGTGTATCTTTCAGTTTCGATAGGGCCTCCTCGATCTCCTCCTGATGCTCACTCAATCGAACTTCACGTTCTGCCATTGATCGCTCCAGAGTCTCTTCATGCTCACTCAAGGCCTTCTCACGTTTCTCGACTTCTTGCAGTTTCGCTTCCACCTCTTCATTATGTTTCGCGAGAGCTTCTTCTAATAATCGCACCTGCTCACGTCGCTGATCGATTGCCTCCTCCTTGACACGTTGCATATCATCCAGCTCCACCTCACGACTCTTGACTCGCTTTTGAGACTCCTCCAACTCATCGATATACTTCTGTTTGGAGAACAATAGACGTTCCACTTCATGTGCTTTCTCCTCTGCTTCCCGTCGCAGCTGAGCTGCCTCCTCATGCCACTGATCCACTTCCTGCTCCTTCTGAAGAATGGACTGTTCTCGTTGAGTTAGCTCCAGTGCACGTCGACGTAAACGGTCTCGTTCGCCAGTACTATTACGATCTGCAGTTCGTGACTGTAATTCTAACTGTACACGCAAGTCATTAACTTCTTGACGCAGCCGCAAGTTCTCCTCCGTTAGGGAATGGTTGAATCGACCTTCATCTTGTGAGATAGTTCCATTTTCTTTTCCTTCCAGCCGCCTCTATTATTCAGAAACATAAAAAAGAATTACAACTTCTCGTTCCAGAAAGCTGATCTTGTTTTCCATTTCGTCTACATTCCTTTCGCGATCTGATAATTCCATAGCCTTTCTGCATATTATTATCTCAAAACAACTCCACAATTCCAATGCCCTCTTCTTTTTGTCATATCGCTGCTTCTTTCGTTTTAATGACTCATGGGCATCCTGAATCCCTTTTGTAGCCTTGCGAATTGCCTCTATGGTGATCCGAGCGGAATCCTATCAGTAATTCATTCAAAATTTTCTCTACCTTTGGTAAATAAATAGGATCTAATGAACTTCGAGGAGAAGGTACCTCATCCGAATCACTGAGATCACTACTACTGAGGTTCATCATCTGTGGATCGAATACACTCCCGCTCATAAGGAATAGATACTCACAGATCTGAGTTTAAACCAAAGAGCCCAAATATGGGGTTCAAAATAGTCTATATTTATATCATTACAGATCTTCATACTATTTCCATGATCCTTACATTCCCATGACTTTACAAACTTCGTAAATTTGACTTGATTCCCACGGTTTCTTTCTTTATGGTCAATTCATGAGGAAACATAGATTCTCGGACTTCAGACCCTTGATTTGAATAGAATGTCGCTAATTGGAGAAGAGAACACTAACCAACCAGACCTGATGCGTAATTCGTAAGTAATTGGAACAGCTTGCTTATTACGAAGAGTAGAGGAGGTCAAATTGAAGCGCCGAAGAAGTGCTAATAAAGCAGCAGCCGAGAAAATGGCTTCTTCTCTTCTCCGAAAGAAAGTATGTATAAAAAAAGGAGGGTGATTGGATGTAGGCTGAACTCAGGAAAGAACGTAAAAAGAACGAATTTTTGACCCCTGAGAGGTTAATGAAACAGAGCATTGATGTATCTTTGAGGATTTTATGTTTCATGTAGAAAAAGAATGACAGAAAGCGATTCAGACGACAATCGAAACGTTTGAACAGTTCCTTGATTCACTTCGACTCCTCCGAGGAACTGCTTGTGATTCTGCGTATTATGTCTTTGAGTGATGCTTGTAAGGAAACTGCAGATATCATGAAAGAGCTTCGTCTGACTAATGACTATTCCGTTGTTTTCTGTCGCAGAACACCAGAGTTGATGCGCAAATTAATTCTAGTAGAGCCTTATGTTGCTTGGGGCCATCCAAACCTGACCACAATCCAGGAATTGCTCTCAAAGCGTGCTTTCACAATTGTATATACAACTCCTATTTTAATTATTAGATTGATAATAAACGTGTCGCTATATCGGATAATACTATGGTGGAAGATCATTTGGGAAGTAAGAATGTCATTTGTATAGCAGATATGCAACATGAGATTCAAACCATGGGACCTGCGTTTGATGATGTTGTATCGTTCCTTGCACCATTTATACTTACTTCTGGTCTTTCCAAGATTGAAGTCAACTATTTGCATAAGAATTCTATTCCTAAAGGAAACCAGGGAGAAAAGATTAATGAAATAATTAAAGGTATGCTTTAGTGTTCTTTTACTACGGGTGTTTCTTTATGTTTAAATTCGCGTTTCGAGGGATCGAATGTTCACTGAGGCACAGTACAATTGCTAAAGCGACTGTATCCGCTCGATTCTTTTCGATGACCAGTGCGGAACTTCGGAACACACTGCAGGAGATATACGAAGATGTATTTCTATTTCTAAATGGTATAACCAGCAGACACTACTTCCTCTCAACAGTAAAGTGAATGGTCCCCTTGAGAAGTAAATCCATATGAAAATGAACTTATCAGTAGTACAAATCAACAAATCCCTGCAATGCCAATTGTTTTTCTACTAGGTAATCATTCTAGCGGAAAATCAACTTTCATAAACCATATCACTGGCCAGTAGGTAGACAGTACACATATGTGAGAAATAGGAATATTCAACACACGGGTGTCGCTCCTACAGATGATAGCTTCACAGTAATTGTTCCTGGAAATGAAAATTCAATCAAAGACGGAAGGACATTAGTAGATGATCCTACTTTTGGGTTTGGTGGACTGCAGCGCTTCGGTCATCCATTCCTCAGTCATCTGTCCATGAAGGTACGTGACGATATTGCCACGAAGGATATTCTGCTGATTGATAGTCCTGGAATGATTGATAATCCCTCTGTTGACGCAAGCAAGCGATCTTCTAGGTATGATGATTCCATTTTATTTGATGTCAAGAGACCGAGGATATGACTTCATGGGAGTAACGAAATGGTTCGCTGAGAAAGCAGATGTGATTCTCTTTTTCTTCGATCCTGATAAGCCTGGGACGACCGGAGAAACACTGCAGGCATTAACACAAGCACTTCAGGGTCAGGATGCGAAGTTGCATATCATTCTGAACAAAGTGGACCAGTTCTCAAAGGTCCATGATTTTGGTCGTGCTTACGGAGCTCTAGCGTGGAATTTGGCCAAGGTCATTCCTCGGAAAGATATGCCTGAGATCTATACGATGTGTGTTCCACACGATGAGGATATGCATGAACCGGAGTCTTCTTGTATTCCTCTGAAGGACCTCCAGCATATTCGCCAACAAGTATTAGATATTGCTCTGAATGCACCGGCTTCTCGCATGGACAATATGATATCTCGTCTTAGCGATTCTGCTCAGACCCTTCTTCTTCATGCTCGTGTTATCAATGCTTTGAAGTTCAATACTTCTCGATTGAATCGATCCAAGTGGATTAGTAGTGTTTCCCTCACTCTCATGGGTGGACTCATCACTGCTGGGCTATGGTATGCATGAAAAGTGTTGATAAAACGTAGGACTCTGGGATTGGGACTAGATGTGACCGCAACCGCGGGAATAGCTTCATTAGTTGTGGGAGGATGTGGATTTGCATATAAGGATTATGAGTACATGAAGGCTGTTAGGATGATGAATAGAAATAAGAAAGAGAATAAGAAGATGTTGACAGATGAGGCAGTGGACAATCTCTTCCGCACATTATATTATAAAGAGATTTCAAATGGAGATGAATTTATTCAGGGTCTGTGGCGTCGTGTGTCTCCTTCGATGATGCAAATGTTGAAGACAATTGGGTTAGAGGAGTGTGAAACTGTAATGATACAGAAGAGAAGTAATCTGTAGTTAAAGAAGTCAGAATTGAATCGATTGGAGTCAGTAATCCATACTACTGTCCCTGAACTGCGAAAAGAAACAACAGCATCTCGTGCTGGAGATGATCGTGTTAAACCAACTGTTTAGTAACTTGTTTTTAACAAAGAATCTAGCAATAACTATACATACTATTTAGGTATCCATTGTCCTGGATAACCCATCATTGGATACATCATCTCAGACATCTGATCCATCATGAAGAATGGTTGGGGATAGAAAACCATTGGCTGTTGAGACATCATATACATCATTCGATTATCCTCTCCAGATTCGTATGCTTCGGGACCCCTTGGACTTGCCCACATGCCCGGAGGCATTGGCTGCATTCCTGGAGGCATAGGACGCATTCCTGGAGGTATAGGACGCATTCCCTGTGACATGGGATTCATAGGTTGCATATTAGAGGGCATAGACTGCATTTCATGAGACATAGGGGGTATTCCTTGTGACATACGTTGACCATCTGGAGTTACGTACTGTCCAGCAGAGGACCCATATTGGTCATTTGAAGGTATTTGTTCTCTGTCTGGAGATAGATGTTGGTTATCTGGAGGTAACTGTTCGTTTGGAGGGATCGTCTGATAAGCAGGTACAGAAAGAGAATGGGTCGGTTCCTCTTCTATTCCCGACTTCTGCTCCATTCGTCGTTGTCTTGCTCCCCAAGAACCAATTGGCTGGACTTCTCTTCTTGCATTTTCTGATTGTCGTTCTTGAGATTCAGAAGTTGAAGTATGTAGTTTAGGCTCCTGACGAGTGTTTCGAGGTTGGCTTCGATTTCTATGCGAGTCCATATATCTTGATGTTTGTCTCTGCTTCTGTTCTCCAGGATAATGTATAGATTTATGACCATAACTCTCTCTTTGTTGATATCCTCGACGTTGAGGAGTCCTTGATGCGAAGGGCGCAGAAGGGTGTGTGGGCACTGTGGATTCTGGCGAATCCATCACTGCTTGTCTGCGTGGAGGACAATAAAGTTCCACGTCTTTCTCCACAGGAAGCCCTTGAGGTTTCTTTGATTGCTTAATCGGCTTTAGAAGTGATTTGTCCGATTCACTGGGTTTTTCGGGATTCGTTCTGTGTCTTGTGTACACTGGCTTTGTGTTGTGCCTATAAGGTATTTCAGACTGTATTTTCAATTTCTCTGACTCTAAGGGTTTCTTACAAACTTCGACAGGCTTTTGGGCACGTTCAGAGGGCTTCTTGGTCGCCTCTGGAGAAATTGCATGTGTTTCGAACTCCGTAGACTTCACCTCAGGTTTCACTTCTGCTTTCACTTCTGCTTTCACCTCAGCCTTCATCTCAGCCTTCACTTCTCCTTTCATCTCAGGTTTCACTTCTGACTTCACCTCAGGCTTCACCTCAGGTTTCACTTCTGCTTTCACTTCTGACTTCATCTCAGGTTTCACTTCTGACTTCACCTCAGGCTTCACCTCAGCCTTCACTTCTGCTTTCACCTCAGGCTTCATCTCAGGCTTCACCTCAGAATTTGTTACACCCTTCATAGTAGATCCCACCTCACTATTCGGACAATCCCTTGCAATATGGCCAATTTGTTGACACAAATAACATTTCTCTTCATTAATACGCCTTTCACTCTGGGGACGAGTTCTCGAATTACGCTTTGCTCGATTCGATCGATTACGTGAATAACGTTTGGAAGAAAGAGGCTCCTGCTCAAAGCGATCGTGTTTCCATTCTCCGTCACTCTTTCTTTTTGGCAGAACTCGACTTTGCACAATTGTTTGTCTATCTCTCAATAAATACAAAACTCAACTACGCAGCATCTCCACGAAGATCATGAGCAAAGTATCGAGTAGCTCGCGGAACAATGGTAGGATCTTGTGTTTCTCCCTTCTCTTGATTCTTTAAACTTGTATTTACGGTATCCATCTTCTTCTCTGTATCTTTTCTATCAGTTTCAGAAGGGAGCTCAGTACTCTCTTCACCAGTCTTTGGATCTTCTTTCGAATCACCTCGAACGCTAGATTCATCTTTCTCCGTTTCATCGTGTATTGCACTCTCATCAGGCACAGCTGATTCTTCAACTGTTGATATTTCTCTACTCCTAAGTGATGTAATACAATCTAACTCATGTAAAACGAGAGAGGTATCCGGCTCCACTGGAATAGTTTCAACCTGTGAATTATTATCTTCTCCAAGTATTACCGTTGAGTGAGTTTCTTCACCTGCATCCATTCTTAACCTTTTTCAGATTTGAATGAAATTGTCCTTGATTCAGTATATCGCTAGAATAATAAAAATAACCGTTCTCTCGCCTTCCTTTCAATTCATCTTCTGACTCAGTTTTGAGATGAATGGAACAAACCAGAATCCATTTGAGTCCGTACTCTCATTTGTAACGGGAAAACCAACCCAAGATAAAGAAAAACTGAGAGAAAGGGGTAGGCTGCTAAAGGATGACTATAAAAGACAGAAGCGGGATCATGGTTACTTATGGCTACTGATTTAGTTCCATTTTCTCCTAATTCCCTTCGTCCTTCTAGTGGTCTCGGGAATGAAGGAGGTAAGAATGATATCTGAGGTTAATCGGAAGACCGAATCGGACAGGACTTTTTAGGATGGGACACAACGAATCCCTATGAAGACAGCATGCTTTCTTCCTTCTCCCTTCATCTTCCTGATTCTTCTGCGGACTCTACGGATGGGCTAAATTCCCTAAATCCAATCGCTTTGCCTCCACCTGCTATAAGAGATGCTAACAAGTTGGATGATACATCATCTGTTAATCCAGTTCAGCATCCAAATATTCTCAATCCGCAATTAGCACCACCAAGTGCTCCTTTGACCCAACAGAATCTTCTTGGGACTCCATATGTATCCTATCCATATCCTTATTATCAAACAACGGTGCAAAGTAGTGAATGATTAGTTGTGTCATGAATAGTGAATGGTTCTAGAAAACGGTCTCAAGCTGTCGAAAACAATAGTTCTATGGATGAAAAAAGGAAAAAACGTTTGGAGAAGAATCGTGAGATTGCAAAGAATTGCAGGAAACGAAAGAAGGAAAAACGAGAAGCTCTGGAGGAAGAAGTAGGCATTCAGCACTTCCTTAATACACAGATTACGCGACTACGTGAGGAGAACTGTCGAATGCGAATTCAGTTGGAGAATGACACAGATGACAATTTTCTTCGGCAGCAGCGTTCAGAAAGTCTGGAGCGGTTATGTCAATTCTACGAGGCTCATGATAAAGAGGGGATGGTTAAAGAGATACAAGAGTATGTTCGGCAGTGGGGTCACTTTGTGCAAAAAAGACTTACAATGGCTGAATTCCATTTAGAGCAATTGAAAATGCTCGTTCTTCCCACACAAGTAGGTGATGTTGTAAATGTGGTGTGTGCAGTTGATATAGAGTGATAATGGTTGTTTATCATTCTTAACAGAGCTGCAAAACTAATGAAATCTACACACAATACTACCCTTTAGAGGGGTGGAGCTGTGGAGCTCCGATCTTGAAGGGGGTGTGTGTTTGCTTGTCATACGAAGAAGTGTGATGAAGAGAACACGAACCAACATAACCGTTTGTAGGTAACCAAAATGTGCATGTGGGCTATGGAGCAAGGAGATGAATTCTTCGATCAACAGTTGAATGAAATGAGATATGGAGGGGGTATCTGGAATATGATTGCATCTGTTCTACAGGTATTTTTTGATGGAGAGATTCAGTGCTAGCCTACTCCTGAACAAATGAAGGAGATTCTGCGAAGTCGACGAGGGACAGTTCAGCAGCAGGAGAATGTGGCTTCGGTATTAGCCATTGTAGACCAAGTCCAAAAACGACTTCAAGAAACGCTGAATAGCATGAAGGAACAATTAGAAGGGATTATGAATACTTTAACTCCGGAACAGCAAATTCAATTTTTACAGTGGTCACAGAATATTTTGCGGGAACCTAATACTCTTGAATCGATCTTAATGACCTTGAAGAAGCGGATTGAAGGAAGTTCCGATAATAAGAGCAACACTAGTTCATTAGAAGACGATGTTTGATTTCTTGTGTTTGTTGAGTAATACTTTGAACGAGAAGATTCATTTATTCTACTTGTTTTCTCTATTTGATATTTGGTATATATAACCATGGAGCAAACTGGAATTTCTAAGGGTGATGATTGGGATAATGACGATGACTGGGATTATGGTAGGTTAAGTTAATTTTAGTGAGATTTGAGATGAACCAACGAAGGTAATTCATTTTCCATCAGCTACCTTAAGAGATGAGGAGTCTAGGAAGAATACTGTTGATGTTGGTTTTGGAAAAGACGATATTGAAGATGAGAGGGATATATCCTTACCTGTATTATATTGTTTGTGGATCCTTCATTCTTCACCAACTTGATATGTACCAAAGGGAATCTCAGTCTTCAGTGGTTGGAAATGGAAAAGAAGAATCGATTCAAATACCAGAAAAGAAAGATGGCGCTGTTAATGAAGGTAATGTCTTCATATATGGAAATGAATTGTAGAAGATCTGGAGAAATTTTTAGATCAAATTGATGTGGAAAGTACAGGTGAGACAGTAGAAGAGATTACTCGACAGATCGAGAACTGTGATGTTTTGAATGAGTTATATGATTCTACGGATGTTATAGAATCAACTCCACTTGTTGATAAGTCTGGTGAGGTAGTTCCTGCATCAGTCAAGGAGTCAGTGACTGAACTAATTAGTGGTACAATTGATGATCCAACTAGTGAATCAGATTCTGAACCAACTACTCAACCAATCACTGAATTATTTACTGAACCTATTACTGAGACTATTACTGAACCTATCACTGAACCAACTACTCAACCAATCACTGAATTAATTACTCAACCAATTGCTCAACCAACTACTGAATCTGCGCCTAATCCGATTGTTGAGGAAGCATCGACTTCTGAACAAATACCCAAGACTACTCACGAACCAACTCCTCGATCTCTCTCTCATCTCAAACTCTCTGACCTAATCTCCGATACAGTTAGTCTCACACGCTCTCCATCTCAAATTCCTGATGAATTAAACACTCGTCTTTTCATGCTTAATCAGCAAATCAATTCAGAAACTCCAGATACTCGTCTCATCCGAGAACTCCTCTCCTATCATGCTGTTCCATCTATCCCTGAGGACTATCGTCATGGTGTATATTGTAGTCTTCTAGGAGTATTTATATATGAAGGAATTGATTGTAGATCACACACGAGAAGGTGGAGATGGTTGAATCAATGGACTGGACGATAACTGCGGTGAATACAGAGATGATTCGGGACTTCGTGGATCATATTGTATTCCGATTCTCTTCTGATGGTATAATCCATAATCTTCTATTATATCTAGTCTTTGAGAAGTCAAAACTCATCGAGAATGTGATATGGATTGATTTAGGTTTAATGGAATTGACTAGTACATGTTACAGACATGGTGAATTCAGTTGATAGAGATCATGGGTAGTGTACTCCGAAATAGCGTTATTGTTGTTAGCTCAGGTACACATGACAAGAGGAGAGGCATTATTAGCCTTGTTGAAACTCTTCTTGAATGAAAGTCCATGTCGTGAGTTAACTGAAGGGAAGAAAGGTGAGGGTTGATAGGTAAACAGTTTAACAATAGAAGAACTCGCTGCGTATCGCGAACGAGTGTTACTTGAAGGAAAGAAAGATGATTATTTCCCTGAACAAATTGCCATTCTGTCAGCTTCTCGTAATCAGGCAGCTTTAAGAACTCATTCATTGCTACGTCTCTTGGTAGAGTTTCATCTCCCTCGTCTCTTCAATCATTTGATGACTATTGATGACACCTGGTGGTATCCACATTGCTATGATATTGAGAATGAAATGGACTTCATCACTGTATGGTTTGATATAATTAGTCATTCATAGACATCAGAAGGACGAGAAGATCCGCACAATCTCCTTACAGGTATTGAAGGCATTGTCCCGACCTGTTGGTTACTTAGTGACTTCACTAGTCCTGCTATATACAGGGATTCTGATGTCTGGTCCTCTGAACTCTGTCTTCCCATTCTAGATCAAATGCTTATTCGAGGGTCTGGTTCATTCTCATTATATTTCTTCTTATCACTGTTACAGAATGCACAAAAGGAGATATTGAGCATCGAGTCTTCAACTGAGCTCGAAGAATTTATCCTCTTACTCCCTTGGCGAACACAACCCGATCAACTCAACTCTCTTATCGAACAAGCTGTTGCCATGGAGAAAATCACTCCAATTTCGGTCAACCAAACTTTACTGAGTGTAGGAGCTCAATGCGCATCTGAACTACTCCCTGATGACCTACCAGGAGAGGAAGGAATGTGGACACGTCGAATGGACGCTTTTCAGGCTCATATGGAGATCCCCGATGGTAGTCCTCTACATCAAGCTATGCAGCGGTTTGCTGGTCTGGAGCATCAACTGGAAACATATGTGTTAAAGGAGTACGGAATCCCTCGTATTCTCTCACGAGATCTACCTTATTCTCTGTATTCATCAATGGCTAATAAGATGAGTAAAGGAGAGATTAAGTGATGATATATAGACATGGGAGCAATTGAGTGTTTGATGATTCAGCCTGAAGAAGCAGTGAGTTCACTCAATGATACTAGTGGAGGTCGAAACTATTTCTTCCTGGATATTCGTGATCTCATGAATGATTCCCAAGGAATATTGGCAACAGGAGTCATGGCAGAAGGGAAGGTTTGGAAGACCCCTATGCTTGTGGAAGGAATCATTTCCTGCTTGAAGGAATTGAAACCCACAGTACGAGCATGAAGAGTGGATCAGAAATAGACTATTATAGCAGTGTTTCATAGTGGAAAGCCTGAAGAAGCTGATAAGGAACAGAGTGAATTGATTGATTGTCTAAAGTAGATAAAGCGTGACTTGATAACATAAAGAGTATTGCGAAAGAATCATTTGTCCCATGTATGTATTGTCGATGGTGGTTTCTTTGCTATTCATGAGTATCTCTATCGATCACATCGTATGGACTGGCTTGTAGATCATATTCCTGAAAATTGTGATGTATGTTCCTATTACAAGGTTTCTCATACCTTTGATTCACTAGTTACTGCCAGTATGAGTTTAGCTTCTAAAGCAAGTACTCTTTCTTCCTTACTTTTATATCAAGCTCAAACAGCCAGCAAGGCATTCACCACACTTCAACGGAAGACTCAAGCAGTGTTGACGAAGCCTGAGTCTGGACTTGACAGCATGGCAGAATTGGGTGAGAAAGGAAAGAATTTCTTGTCCAAAGCGTTGATGTGGACACGTGCAAAGAGTGCGACTTTGATGGAAGAAGTGGCAAAAAAGGTGAATGCAGTTTCGGAAGCCGAACAAATGCGCACAGCACCGAAAGAAGTAGATCAATCTGTGTTTACAGTGGACGAGTAAGATTGGAGATTGGATCTGAAATGTAGTGATGAAGAAGATGTATTCTATGAGAAAGCAAAAGTCGATAAATCTCTTCTGGCGATGATCACAGATTTGACTCCAGGTCAACGATTTGAAGACTCAGGATTCATTCATGGAGGAGGCTTGGTATATGACATTGACAGTGTCTCGCTTACAGATTGTAAAATGACCGAAGTGGGAGAAAAAGATGGGATTAATTGTAGAATCCACACAGTATCCTTTTATTTGCAAATCGGGTTATTTGCTTCTATAGACAAGGAACCAATTGTGTAGTTGAGTGTAACATCAATGTCTTGGACATCAAGAAGATGACTTTCAAGAAGGACGACAAAACAATTCTGTCGTTGTATTTACAGGATAAGAACGGTGTAGTCCGTGTTTTCCGTGTCCAACTTGAGGAGGCTGCTGATTTCTGCCAGGATGTTCAGATTATGATGGGAGATTATTCTGAATAGTATATTTCTAACATTCTATTTGTTTCAGAGACGCCACAAATACCTCCGATTTTGAGTTTCGATAGGAGAAACTCCCCATATCTCATTGAAACCTTAGTCTATTGAAAAGGATGCAGGCTAGATTGAAAGGTATGAAGGGACTTGTGCGATGCACAGAGAAGATAT
>JANPWN010000508.1:0-17675 GCA_027406425.1 Blastocystis sp. subtype 8
TGGTCAAATTGATTCCTTCATTTGCCAAATTGCGAATTGCACTCACGTCGGCCATTGCTACTCTCTGTTCTAAGAGAATTTGATCAACCGCTCAATATGTAGAATTCCCGTTACTGTCGTATGATAATTTCATTCAATGATAGTAGTGAAACAGTGTATAGTAGATATAAACGAATCGGCTAATCAATAGTTTCTCTTGATTCTCGAGGTTTCACTGTCACTATTTACAGATGAGATCAAAAAGTCGCTCTCTCCATTAAAAGATAGTATACAATCAGTATGGAAATCATTTCACAAAGATTCAATTCCCTCTAACGCGGAATCATCAGTAAGGAAGGTGATGCTATTCAAGATTTATTACGATGCACTAGAAGCAATTGATAATCTTGTCATTAAGCGTGAACTCTCGTAGGATTGATTACTAGGAGTTGATTCTAGTCATATACCTCAGCACGTTGTATTGATTGGCCTACCATCTCGTATTTTGTTATATTTTTGTATTAATGATAGCTGATATGATGACAGTTGCAAGAGATCTGGCTTTAGATGAAGCCGATGAAGAGGAAAATCGTATTGGATTTGTAGAGTATTACTTATATTGTATTCTACTGTAGTATGAAGGATTTACATGTGATGTCCTCCGATGATAGGGAGATTCAATACTTGCTGAATCATTTCATCATCAAAGAAATGGTAGGAAAAACTTCGCTCATTGTTTCCAATGCTGAGTGCAGTTCCGAATCAAATTGTGATTTCAAATGTAGGACTGTGTTTGTAATCTTAGTATAGACTTTTCAAGATTCTTAATGCACAAAAGTGTTATTACCTTCTTCGATAAATCCTTTGAGGTAATTACACGTGAAGTTGATGTATGTGATTAATTCTTGCTGTATATTTAGTTTCAAATCATTTTCATTCTTCCTACAACAGAAAGGGTTCAGGTGAATCGCCTTCTGAAGATGTCAGTAGGATCGTTGCTGGATCGCGTAAAAGCACGGAATCGATTTCTGTTTGATTTAATGTCTTATGGCAATGTGCCTTATTTTGAAAATACTCTATTGATCCCTTTTGTTCCAATTATGGAGGAGAAGGTCATTTCGGTATCTCATGGAAGTTAGTACCGATATAGGTTACACGTACTTTGTTGTCTAAATCATTTCTGAAATTATACCATGTGCAGGCTAAATTGAACGTTAGTGATGAGGTGATTCAGACTCTTACTGACGAACAGTATTCATTTGTTCGCGTATCGTTAGCGTTTTCCATTTACTGCTAGTATGATATGATTCCCTTAACATCCATTCGGTACTTGCAGTATGGTTCTGATGATCTAATATTCCTCCTTCAAAGGTGTTGTTTTTATTTTCAGTTTACTTTTAGACTGGTAACTGTAATAAAGCTTCATTGTCCTTCTGATTACAACACTACAAGTACTATTTCCCTGGTTTCCACACAATGAATGGATTATCTGTAGTATTTAAAACAGAAGACAATCATACTTCAAGTCGCATCACACTCCCAAGAACCAAAACTATCTTCAGTCTCCATTCCTGTATTTATTGAAGAGATGATAATGGGAGTTTCGGGCAGTTAGGTCTGTTTATTTGTAATCCACATTTTGGCGGGACGATGGAAACATCATTCAATGGAGTCCCGATGGTAGCAGAGTTCTAACAGCAATATAGAAAAGAGAAGTAGTACCCATCATGATTTGCACTGTATACGTTGAAAGCTCAGTTAGTAGATCTAATAGTATCCCAATATAATGTTAGGGACACCTTTTGTTTTTACAGGATCATGCCTATTGTAGAATCACGGAAACACAATTATTTTCGTATCCATACTCAAGTGTAGAAAACGTATTGGAATTGATCATGAATTCGAAAGAAGTGGAGGAAGTGAAGAAAGAGAGCGAGATGGGGAATGTACTCATTTGATGGAATAAATGTTTTTGATAGAATGAACTACATGAAGAAAATGAAAAACAATCAGTAGACGTTGTTCAAGAACATCCTCCTCATGTAAAAGAGAGTAAGATCCACACCAGCAAGTGCTGCTCTGCCAGCAAGATATTTCCCATTATTGGATATCTCCAACGGTAGTGATTCCATAATAGGGGATCAACTATAGTTACAAAAAAGAATACTTTGAATATGATGTTGTATGTGCCTTGACTGTAGGAATTATTGCAATTCCACAGGGTATGGCAAATGCAATGCTGGCTAATCTACCTCCAGTCTATGGTCTCTATGGAGGGATCATTCCCGTATTTATCCACAGTCTCTTTACGGGTTCTTATCAATTGCATGTGGGTCCTTATGCAATTGGTTCACTAATGTGCGCTTCGTTTCTTTCGTTCATTGATTACGAGACAGAGATAGAGGAATTTGTTTCTGCTACGGTTACATTGGCTTTTCTCTCTGGAGCAATCCTAGTTCTCTTAAGTTTTCTGCGCCTGGGGATTGTAACCCGTGTTCTATCTGATGCAGTAGTTACAGCATTCACTGCATCATCAGCCATTCAATTACTCTCAAGTCAAATTGGAGGTTACTGGGGTGTTAGCACAGGAACAGGATCTCCTCTTAAGCAAGTTATCATTCTATTCTCTCCCTCTACAATCCAGAACTACAATTGGTATGCATTTATTATTGGGATCACATCTTCAATTCTACTTTATGTTGGAAAAGAGTTGAACAAAAAATATTGTCCCAAAATCCCGCTTCCGCTTGAACTTTTCCTTGTCGTGCTCTTTGTTTTTCTCAATTGGGGTTTTAACCTCAAGGCTAAATGGAATATCAAGATTATTGGTGATTATGAAGTTGTAAAGGGATTTCCACCATTTTCCCATCCTGCACCTAAGTACCTGTTGCAGCTAATCCCTGGAGCTATTATTATTGCAATTATATGTTTTTCGACAGACATCTCTCTTGGAAAATCCTTTGCTCAGCAATTCAACTATCGACTTGATGACAATCAGGAAATGTTTGCACTTGGGATATGTCAAGTAGCAGGATCCTTTTTCTCTTCGCTGCCCTGCACTGTGTCAATTACGCGTTCTTCAGTGGTGGCAAATATTGGAGGGAAATCTCCTTTGTTTTCTTTGATGTCACCGTTAGTCGTTTTATTCTGTTTATTCTTCCTTATGGACTGGATTGCTTATCTTCCTAATTCAGTCCTTGTCACAATTGTGTTAGTGAATCTGATTGGAGTATTCAAACGATTCTCAGTGCTTCCCAAACTCTATCGTTGTAGTAGACCTGATTTTTGGAGTTTTGTTGCGTGTACTGTTGTGTTGGTGTTCTTTGGAGCAGAGTATGGCCTTTTGGCGGGAGTGTGCGTATCTCTTATTCTTCTTGCTCTTTCCCTTAAGACTATAAAGAAAGAAAAGCCTCTTCCTCCGGTAACCTATCAGGGAGAAATTGTGGATGCTGGAGTGTATCTTCATTTCTTGAATCGAGACAAGCTTATTGATAAGATCCATTCAGTCATACTGGAGTCACCTCCTTCAGTGTGTATCGATCTACGAAAGATTCAATATATAGATACAAGTGGATTGAATGCTATTTCGGTACAATATATGTGTATGATATTGACGAATAGGAAGCTAATGGAATTCTTTCCAATAGTTCTTGTGAGTATTGTCTTCTTGTAGATGGATGCCTCATTCAGAAGAAGCTGGAATCTTTCGGATTCAGTGGTATACCACTAGTTGTGTGGCAGCCACCCCCAGTTTAATGAGAACTTGTTTGTTCATCACAATCCAGAAATCGACTCGATTTTCCTAATTCGTCGAAAAACCACAAATACTCCTCATTTCGAACAATGGCTCAAGAGATTGGACGTGCATTCATCAGTTTCTTCTACCAGTGCTATGATACAGATAGAACTCAGTTGCAGACCATCTATGTAGGAGGTGTGATTTGGAAGTGAACCGTAGCAAGATTGTTCTATGTTGACCTGTGAAGGACAGGAATTCCTTGGTATGCAAAATATTATGGGGAAGATTGCCGTAAGCGTTTTTGTTGATTTCTGATCCTGTAGGGTCTTGGAGCATCCTTTAGACACAACATTCAGACAATGGATGTGCAGCCCACTCCTGATGGTAGCATTTTGATTACTTGTACAGGTGAGATTAAGGTAGTCGTGTAGAGAAAATATTATTTCTAGATTGATGATAACGAGCCAATGCTGTTCACCGAAACCTTCATCATTAAGGATAATGGAGGCGGTTCCTTCTATGTCCACAACGATATGTTCCGTTTTGTTCTTGCTTAGTCTCCTTTATTACAACAAACACTTCATTGCTACAGAATAACCACTAATAAACATACTAGCTAGAGTTCCACTTCCATCATTTCTTGTGATCTTAATGAATTCACGAAGGATGCCTTCATGACTGGGTGCTTAGGAATGTAGTATCTAAAGTCTCCATCCCTCTCCTTCTGCACAGCAAACATCGAGAGTGACTCTTCTGCACGACTGCTATTGAAATGCATACTTGCTATCAGGAGTTTAATATACACAGAGCGATGAGGGCCAGCAAGCTATGGATTAATTGAAAACAGATTCATAACTGTTTTGCGATTTTGAAGAATCTTAGAAATGTGGATGTCATCGAAAGCATGAATCTCTGATTGGTTCTTCAAAAAATTAATTCCTGACTATGAAATCAGTCATTCTGATATCCGGTAACCTACCTCTGCAATTTGGGCTACATCCTCTGAGGTTTGAAGCCACTGCCTATCGGCTTCGTCAATCTCAGTTGCTCCAATGCACAGCAAGATAATCAATGAAAGAAGCTGAATCAACATGATAAAAGTGAGGTTCAAACGAAACAAGGAATACTTCTGATATAGGTTTATTTTCACACTCTTTAATTGTTCGTTCCACTTGCTCCCTCAACAGGAAAAAGACATCATCAACTGTCTGATTAGCATCAATCTTTATCCAGTTAATTGTTTGCATGACTTGAATCAGTTCCAGGAACTTGGTTCGGACCTTATCTTGGAAGAGAGAAACTTCATATCGTTCACCTCCAAATCCACCTCTTCTCTTCTGTTCCTCAGGATTCAAATCAAGGAATAAAACGACATCTGGAGCAGGCAGACCACGATCGGGAGCTAAGCACCATTCTAGATCATACCCTTTCGCCGCAGAAAAGGCAACTCCACTAGCAAAATAGCGATCACATATGATTGTAGTTCCATCATTCAAATCTCGAAGAATCTCATTTCTTGCTTCCCAACGATTTGCGGAGAAAAGCAGATGGATACAATGATCTTCAACATCCGACTCACTTTTGAGATATTGATTGATCTGTTGTCCAATTACTGTCGACCGATCTACAACCTTAACCAAAACTCAGTGAACTACTAGGAAAGGAATATAGTTTGGTTTTGATTCCCTTTTCCAGTAGGTAGTTAACGATCCTTTGGCACTGAGTAGTTTTTCCAGATCGATCTACACCCTCTAAAAGGATGAAAGCACCTCGTTTTATCATTACTACTGTATTCGGCCAATTGCGGCAGACTGCGACAATCCGATGACAAATATTACCTCTACTTCTGGACCCTTTTTTGCGCTAATGGGGTCATTTGATTTCCCTAATGGTATGAGTGCATCGAGCATCCTGGTGAAATCGCGACGTGCCTTTGGAACAGTCAGTACACTTTACATGGCGGGTTCTTTGAAACGGATTAATCCAAATGTGGCAACGATCGCGACGCGTAATACGTCTAGGATATTTGCAGGGTCGGGGGAAAAGTAGGATGTAAAATGAACAGATTACAGCTAGTCTTCCACTGGCACGCAATTTCATTGCGGCAGCAGGTAAGAATCCTGCTCTGACGTATGGGTGTCTTGCTGGAACTGCTTGGTTTGCAGTGTATGGCTTAACAGGTGGTTTTCATACATCCAAGTCTCCAAAAGTGAGTGTTGGATATGACCATTATCCCGTTATTATGATTGTTGATTCTTATGGATAGTCGAATAATCCTTGTGAAGATCGGGTGATTGTAGAGTCTCCTATCCCTGGCATGTTAGTCGCCGGAGTTGCTGATGGACATGGGGGAACCTTTGTTTCTGATATCATCAAAATGGAAATCGGTGGTTTAGTGAAGAAGCTTTTCTCAGATATTCGTATTACTTCATTCAGTCCATTCATTCTATAGATACTATCTCAGTAGATAAACTGAAAGAATACATGTCCGAGAAGGCAATTCGTTTATATCAAGATATGGATGACCTGATTTATTCAAGTTTATACTGAAATTGAATTGTAAGGTGTAGTGGTAATGTCTATGTGGGAATCGAATAGTTCCGTTTTAACAACGGGTTCTTGTTTAGTTTCTGCATTCATCTACGAAAATCACTGCGTTATAGCAAATGGTTAGTTTAGTGAATGGGTTTGATTGACAGCAGGCGATTGTCGAGCCGTTCTCGGTCGAAGCACTTCAGAAGATAAAGTAGAAGCGATTCAATTAACAAATGATCACAATGTTCGAGAACCTGCAGAATTGAAGAAGTTGAAGGAGGCCCATCCTAGTAGTGTTTATGAAGAGAAATGAACACTAGATGAACGCGATCTTGTGAAATATTATGATGGTGTTCCTGTATATGTGAAGGGAATGCTACAGTTAACTCGATGTCTTGGTGATTTTATGTTGAAAAGCAAGACATTTATTGAATCGGTTCCTCTTCTTCACCGGTTTGAACGCTCGTTTAATCCTCCTTATATCACAAGCACTCCCGAAGTGAATGCTTTTGAGATTGGAAAGAGTGATCGTTTTATCGTAATGGCGAGTGACGGAGTATGGGATGAATTAGAGAATGAAGCGGTTGTGAATATTGTGAATGAAGCATTGAATCGAGGTCATTCTATGGAGAGTGCTGCGAATTTGGTAGTAGAAGCTTGTTTGGCGCATGCTGCTAGTGGAATTGAGTGTGAGATTTGATGTATAGAAAGAAATGAGTTAACAGTGAAACAATTGAAAGAACTACACGCTGGTCAGCGACGACGCTTCCATGACGATATGTCGGTTGTTGTTATCAATTTGCATTCGGTGTAATTTAGTCCCTGTTTGTCATACTAAAGATGAGGGATGAGACTGTGAAATAGGACTTCCAATAATCAAAGTGATTGTTTATTTCAGCCACCAATATCCCTATAATACAAAGACTCAATCCACTTGATTCAACAAACATTCTCAGTATAGTACAGGAAAAGTGTATGAGGGATTATTTTCGATTCCAACGAACAACTCCATACAATTCAAACCCACTAATATACAGAGCATGCGAACGCCCATTGGGATGGGTATGAAGTGATTGAAACCTGAAGTAGCAATAAAAGTCCTTCTCTCCATGTGGAGTAACAATTGGCCAACAATGCGCTCTACACTCAATTCAACACTCTGATCCTACAAGAACGAATTCTCCTTATTCTGACCATCTGTAACATCATAGAAATATGTGTCATCTTCTGGATGATTACTAATTACAGTCCAAGGACCCTCAAGACTACATGATGCTTCTAGAACCCATTTTCGTACAACTGAGCCTATTGTTCAGTGCTCCAAATAGTTGATACCTCGTCCTCCACCATTTCGATAAGAATATCCTGTTGGATTGATCATGTGATTGGGAAAATGAAATATGATACAGCCAGGATCAAAGTAACAATCCTTATCCGATAAACTTGGCAACTCAAGAACTCGGTAGACATTTGCTACATTCAATTCTCAACCCCAACAATACCCTCATTTCGAGAGTAATTCACGTGATAATCTCGACTTGTCAGAATATGAACCATATTCTACATATTAACCCATCACTGAAAATATACTTGAGTGATAGGATTCATGTACTGATGAGTGTCGTTTAGGCAGCCTATCCAGTAGATAATTCCTTTCTCTTCCGGATTACCTGTATATGGGAGTACCTTCCAATCTACATCAGAATTCACCTGAACTAATACTCTTGGCAAATTCGGCTATTCTACAGACATCGTCAAAACTTAACTGAAAGAAAATGTGCTCATCTACTGAACGCTGATAGAATCCACTCAGGAAGGTCATGAGTGGCGAATCTAGTGAAGAAACAACTCCAGATCATACTCATGAACACCTCTCCATTGTTGTAAAAAGATTCACATGCTTGAGCGTCACCTCCATCTCCAGTGATATTTGTCTTCTCCATCCGTGTAGAAGGAACAAAGACTTCCGTATCGCTTTCATTTATTCCTGTATCCTTTGGAAGCCCCTCGATTGAGTGGCTTTGCCCCATCGATTGGAATTTTCTGTTCAGCAGCTTCATAAACGATACTGGGATCGACATTATCACTGGATTTTGGTATATCCTCACTTGTCTTGGAACGAAGATGACGGAAACTTTTCACTTTGACAAGTGACAGAAACATTCTAGGGAGTTTCCTTTCACTGTAATGACGTTAGAATCTGTCAACTACTTTTCTCCGACCGCATCATCTCCCCATATTCATTATGGGGCTGATAATCACTGTAACTCTTGACACATATATCAGGAAGCGAGAAAACCAGAATCATGGACATTCCTCTTTTCCTGTTTCTTTGAGTATTAGGCTATATTCAGTCACAGTAAGTCATCTGGATCTGTCTACTCTTGTTTGAGATGAGTTCACTTTTCATTTGTAATTTGTTTAATTCCCGTGGGAGTTTCTCATAGTAACAATTGGCAATCAGTTTATTCTTATTCGATGCCTTCTGGTATTAGTTCTGCTCCCAGGAAATTAAAATTGGGTATTGATCTTGGCACAACTAATTCATGTGCTTTCTTTAGTAAAGGAGGTGCTGTTGAATGTTTAGATATGGAAAATGGTAAAAACTTACTTCCTTCGTTTGTAGAATTTAAGTCCGGAAAAGAACCGTCGGTTGGATATGCTGCTAAGAGACGTATCGGGGCCAAAAAAGCAAGTGTTGTATTTAATGCAAAGCGTTTGATTGGCCGTAGTTTTAGTAGTGATGAAGTTCAACAAAACTTGAATATCTGTGGATGTCCTGTTAAGAATCGTAATGGTTCTCCTGCTTTCTATCTTGAATCTACTGATTCCTATGTTACCCCTATTGATGTTGCCACCGAAATTCTTAAGAAGATTATCAACCAAGCAGAAGCAAGATCTGACTGCAAGGTTTCAGACTTATGTATCACAATTCCTGCCAATTTCAACGAAAATCAGCGTTCAGCAACACTCCGTGCTGCTCTGAATTGCAATATTGATGAAGGGAACATTAAAATCCTAAACGAGCCTACAGCAGCAGCTCTCTGTTATGGGTTTGAGAATGAGGCAAAGGATGAATACATTTTGGTATATGATCTTGGTGGAGGTACATTTGATGTTTCCATTCTCAGGGTCACAAATGGCCAATATTCTGTAAAGATGTATGAGGGAAATAACAACCTCGGAGGAGCTGATTTCGATCGTCTCATTCTCGACTGGATCACTAAGCGATATCGTGAAGTGAATCATTGTGATTTAATTCCTGATACACTTCCTGAGCCTGTGAAGATCAAGTACAGACGTCGATTGCTACAAATTGCTGAAGAAGCGAAGATTGCTCTTTCTGTTACCGCAAAAACGGAAATTGCCGTTTCAAATATTGTGAATCTATCTACTGATGGAGATGAGGGGGGTTACGATTTCGAATTGGATCGACAGACTATGAACAAACTGTTGGAGAGTGAGATTGATCGTACTCTGGACACTGTGAGGAGTGCTCTGTCTAAGGCTCATTTGACAAAGCGTGATATTGATCATGTTGTCCTTGGGGGAGGATCGAGTCGTCTTCTACTAGTTCAAGAAAAGATCACTTCCTTCTTCGGTAAGTCGAAGATGACACAAGCTACGAACTGTGATGAATGTGTAGCTAAGGGTGCTTGCTTGTCGTTGGTGAACCGCTATCAGGTTGACGAAATTATTGCTTATAGTTTGGGTCAGTTACTGATTGGTAACAGAATTCAATGCATTATTCCTGTCAATTCCAAACTACCTACCAAAGAGTCTGTGTTCAATTATACAACTGCTGATAATCAAGATAGTGTTACAACAGCCGTGTTCCAAGGAAAGCAGGAGAGAAATGGAGACGAAGTAGATGCTAGTCAGGCTACGCAGCTGATGCCATTCACGTATCGCGGTTTCCGTCGTTTACCTGCTGGTGAGGTTGAGTTTAAGACAACCTTCGAAATCCAGCAGTCTGGTATTGTTTATGTCACTGTTGTTGAAACTGCAACAGGAAGAGTCCTCCTTCGGAGTGAAAAGATGGAGTGGAATGTATGATTGTAATGTGTTTGTTAGTTGCACTCATATCCTGCCATAATTTAAAATCCATTCCTCGCATCTCATAACAAACATCTTACATAGATTACATTAGATTACATTATAGTGAAAAGCACTTTGACATACTACGCTGCTCAGTTTGCTGAGGATACCAAGAGAAGGAAGGTTGAACGTCATAGAGGTTGAACCTATCTCGAATGAAGTGCTGAGAGTAGGAAAATGTTTTTACAGGAGACGACTTGAACGGCCTGTCCATCGTTGTGAAATAATGAAAAGGTGGGAAGAGACACCGCCAAATGGGAATTTGGCATTTTTGGCGACTTCTCCCGAAGAACCGCCACTCTCATTTATCGCGTTTTCAAACAAGAAGTCAACTTATACATTGTCTGGTTTTTGTAAACCAGCATTTGAAATAAATTGGAGATATGGATTCTGATGTGCTACGCTATTTAGCAGTGCAGGAACGAGAACGCGATTATCGCACTTCGCTCGTTGAACTGACTCCTTATCACAGTCCTCAATAATGCTTGTTAGAGCTAAATCTAGACTTGTTTGGATAATTCTCAAAGCCTCTTCGCTACAATGAAATGAACTACCCTTCTCATCTTTTAAAAACAGTTCCAAATAATTGTTCATTTCCCAGTATGGAGAGTCGGCGGGAATTTTGGAAGGCGGCGGTTCTTCTTCTGTAACTGGTTCTAGAATGTCTGGAATTGGACCGAAAAAGGACATCCACTCATTCATATCACCATCCTCGTATTCGCTAGTGTCAGGAATAGTATCAAGAAAGGAATAAACATCGGAGGGATATGTCGATGAGTCAACAATATCTTTCCGATACAGACAAGAGAGTTGATGCGATGTCTACAAATAATCTTCACTTTTATCGCTCACAAGATTTGTAGAGACATATCCACAATACTTACACCAATATCCAAGTTTCTGTAGTTCATCATTTGTGTATTTAGGAACAATTCGATAGGTCGGATGTTGATGTAGATAGGAAAGGAGACGGTTTGCCTACTGGTGAGAATAATAAGGAGAATCGACAGTTGGTGCAGAACGACCACCAATCGATGTCAGCGATGTATCTGTTTGTACACTGATGCGAGAGGTCGGCTGAAGTTGTTCCAGATTGTATCCATAGTCTTCCAAGAATGATAACTCTTGTTTCCAGTCGTTCGTTTGATCACATATCCTCTGACTCTCATTCTTTTTCATTTCTTTGGAATCAGGACAATCTGTCATATCTCGTCCATCAATATACGCTCTCTTCATTCCATACTCGAAAAGGATAAGTAATCCAAAGAATGTGGAACAAACAAAGACAATGATGGGCAAACCAATAATACATAAACTAAATGGAAATGGAATGTACAATTGAAGATAGCTCACTGACTACACGTTCTTTCATCTCAACACTAATGGCATTATCTATCCCTCACCAAACCATCCAAAATAGTACCAACGACATTCAATTGATTCATCTCGGTATACTTCTCCTTAATGGCCTTCATTAATAAGTCCATTCCATTATCAGTAATACCGCACACTACATATCAGATAATCATCTAATCCATACTATCTATACTCAGTGTGGACAAATAAGGTAAAAATCCATTTCGAATCAATGATGCCAGCATCATGACTCCATCGTCCAGTATCTCACATCCTCCTATCCACAACTCCTGTAGATTCAGTGGAACTTCAGTATCAATAATGGCTGAACAGATTTGAGAAAGAGTAACTTCATTGATCTCATTCCCCGCTACATCCAGCAAAATTAACTCGTCGAGTAATCCTTCGATGATCAGCCGAACAAAACTTGTAACCACAGCATCATCGAGATGGGTCTCTATGATTAACCAATTACATCAGACCAACCAAATAGCCATAATTTTTGAAGATGAATTTGAGCTTGAATGAGTCCTTCAGCTAAGTATATAAACCCCTGACTACCAATTGGATTACCTAAGAATGAGAATTCGAATGGGTACAGACCGGTGAGTCCAAGCTCACGAAATGTAATATCTCCTGCTATGAGAGTTGAATGAAGAGAAAACATTGCTTTTTCCGTCAACTGTGTACTTCGCAAATACAGCTTGTCAACATGACAGTGCTTACCTTTCATAGCATTCAACAAAATAGTCAACCCTTCATCTCCAATAGGGTTGTCTAGTAAATCACATGTCATCACTTCAATTACATGCCAATCCTAAATCAGTAATCTGGAAAATATCATAATCTAGGAGTATTTTCAGCTCCTTCATTCCATTTGCTGTGATGTTGTTATCTTGACTTAACTCTTCTTTCTAGACTTACTCATCACATTTAATAAAGTCAAAGAATAACAATTCGATGAAACTATAGCTGAACATAATTCATGCAGATTTGCATCAGTCAAACCACAATCTTCAAATTCATAAATACATAATTAATTACTTCCTAACCACAATCTCTGTAACTGTGTGTTATTATGAATGATAATCGAGAGAGCCTGCACAGCCTCCTCATTTAGTATATTCCCCGTACAACTAAAGGCAGTCAGTGACTCTGCTAACACATTATTATTAAGTGAGAGCGAAAGCATTCTGAACCCGACCTCATCAATTTCATTATCTATAAATAACTCTCCGAACTCATTCCAACTGTCAAGAAATATCGTATGAAGATTTGCAAGAAGTCCATGATTGAGAAGTTCACAGAGAAGAAGAATTCCGTCATCACCAAGATTGGCATCTAGAGAGAAGAAGCGGGAAATTAATACTTCGAATATCTAAGGTTTGAGGAGCTCCTTGAGAATCTGTGAGAAGCGCTGAGAGCTGGGAAAAGGTATTTGGAGCAAGCTTACTCTCTACTAGGAACCATCACTCATAATGGATACTCAACAGATCTGGAGAAAGAACATCAATGAAAGGAAACTGTGTCAGCCACTGAATGAGTCTCAGCACCGCTTGTGATGTTAATGAGCAACCTAATGATCATCAACAAGATTCATTTGTACCATAGAAATCCATAATACGAAGACATGGAAATAATCCAATCTCAATAAAATGAAAAAGAACATCAATCACAGAGTCATCCACATTTGTACCTATGTCTTCATTCATTTCATTTCCATACCTTGTAAATCAAGTAATAAGATATGGTAGGCCTGATTTTCAATAATATCATCCTTTAATTGCTGGACTGATTCTGTATCTGTTAACACAACTACTCCTGAATTCCATCATTCGCTCTTACATCGATAAAATCCACTCCATTCATTCAAACTTCCTTCTGGCTCTACATCCACTGTCTTTTCAACCACTTCCAATCTCTTCTTCATATTCATATATCCTGTCTTGTATTTCTCCAATGCTTCACTCTCTTCATTCATTCGACCACTGAGACCGGTACACTCTTCACACAAATGTTCTATGCGGATCTTGTCTTCTTCAATTATAGATTGATACTCTAAAAGTGTTGCCCGAAGTGATGCTAATTCCAGGTCCATTGTCTCTCGCTGTTTTGACCATGTGCTCGTTGATGTCCTTCTTTCTTGGTTTGATGCTTCCAGAATATGCAATTTATCATTCAACAGCTGTATCTCCTTTTGCAAATCCTCACAAGAAGGTTGACGATTGGGTTGCTCTCGATAGGATACCAAAGCCTGTTCTAATGAGCTCGAATGCTCTAAAACACGCTCTAAATCTTCTTTATTCTCTTGTAGTTCTCGTTCGAGAAGAAAGCGGCGATGACGTTCCTGGGCATATTCCACTACATATGGACTAATTAATGTCTTTGAATAACAGAAAGAACAATACTAATACATCATCTTTATAACAGTATACGATATCTGATCCACTGACTTGGGCAACTGTTGAATCTAGAGAAAGCGATTCAGAGCTATCTGTGATACTCACATCGGAGAGAGATATCATGTCACCATATTCTCGAATCAAATACTGCTCATTATCAATATCTTATGCATCTTACACTATTAAATCCCTTAGAAACTAGTCCCATCGTTAGTAAATCTGGATAGGACGCGCAGAGTACGTAGTCAAGAAAATGAAGTGATAACGTTTTCATAGAATGAGGAAAGAAAACATTAATAACAGGAACTGGATCAATAAATAGATCCCGAAGAACCATATTCTCATCTGCAGGAAAGCCATCAACCAAGATGAATACATCTTCAGTTGATAGTTTATACTGATCCTACAAATCAGTTGCATCGATGAATCACTAACAGATAAATGAACTTGCAATTGATGAGCCGTTATTGACCCCTCAATAGATATAAGTCGTGATTGTTCATTCTCAACTTCTAGCGACACATTGATATACTCTGATGGAGTTTTTGGTTCCATCGTAACGAGAATAATGATCCCAAAATGGAACCCACTTCTTTTGACTTGACCTAAAAGGTGAAGATTTCCTTCAAACTGGAATTCGGTGAAAACAAAGTATTTTCGACTTATTATGTGACGATGGGGAAGAAAGAATTTTGTTCCATCTGTTCGTCACCGATACGTTTTTTCAACCGTTATAAGTGTCAAGTGTGCGGAGATATTGTGTGCAAGAATTGTTGTCATAAAGAGAAAGCTGTTCGAGCTATCATTCGATCTATTGATAAACTCCCTAATGTGATCTGCAATCGATGTTTATATGTGCGACAAACGTCACAACATGAGGAAGATATCTCGGATGTGATATCCTCTGACGAAACAAATTGGTATGAGGGTTTGCTATGTGATCCTTAACTTGGCTTTTAATAGGTAGTAAACACCGTAGAGATATCTCCAGCAACATTGTTTACGGATATGAAGTCCTCACAAGTGGATGTTGATATCCCAAATACTGCTCAAGAGCCTTTTGATATTATTCTAAGTTTGCGCAATGGAACGACTCTATCCCTAAAACTTGAGTCCCTTCATTCCTCATATGAAAAGGATAAGTGGGTGACAGTATATAATTCAACAGACAAACGACGGTTATATCTTCACATCAAATACCTCTACCTCGCTTCCCAACAGCCAAATAACAAGACACTCCTTCAATCATTTCTTTCATATAAAATTAACCTCAGCAACTATCTGTTTGTCTTTCCCTCATCTGATAAAGAGGACCCTGAAATTGTATCGGTAAAACAAGAGGCGGAGCATTCTCAAGATATTTTTTCTTGGGATATACAGTGGATTGGATGTTTAGTCCTGTGTTTCGCTATCTTTTTGTCCATATGGTATCTCACTCGATCCTTCCCAACCCATTTTCAAGGAGGTTTTAGATTAGTTGTTGTTTGCATGCTTTCTTCCTTTATTTCAATTTAATATCCTTTCTTTTTTACATTCTCCCCTCCTTCACATTACTGTTCTCTCTACTATTAACAGGATCGTGAACTATCAATCAGAGTCGTCCAACATGTGTTCTGATACTGAGGTCACTCTTGATGATTTATCCCCGATAGGAGAAGATGAACTTGCAAGTGATCCGACTAGTGTTGGGAGACTGTTCTTGAGAATTATTGGTGTTTCATGTACTCCTCCATTGACACGACGACCTTCTACTAACAGTCAGTTGCTGTCAGCTTTTGATGATGATGATATCACTCCACAAAAGGTAGAAGTGGTTGCCGACAAAGGAAATGGATCGATTGAGAAAGTGAATCCTGTAGTGTACGACATTGGTACAGTTTTCATCTCTAGGTCAACAGTCACCGAAAAGGATGTAAAGGAAATCCCCACAGAAGTGCGGCGTCGACATCCTTTCAGTGTTTTTGAAGAAGATAGTTTTGATCTTGAACAACTTGTTTCTTCAGGGGTATGTGAGAGTGGGTGAATTAATCAATAGTTTGGGTTATCGCAATTCTAATTTGACTTGTTTGTTTTCATATTAATTCTTCCATGTCTTTACAGTTCAAAAAGAGAAAGAGAAGTGCAAATCTACGCAAGAGTGACGAGGTTAGTTCTGAAGATGATGTAACTGTTGTAACGACTGAGGCAAAGAAGGTGAAAACTGTAGTAATGCACTCCTAAAGTAACTTTTTAGATAAATATGATGACTTCATCATCAACTACAAAGCCTAAGGATGTAACTGTGTAGGAAATGAATTCACTTGTTGAGTGTTAGGAATGTGAAATCTGATATGTCAAAAGAGCGATTTGAAGCATCAGGAGGTGTAACAACGACATTAGATTATGAAGACAAAGAACAGTAGGAATGAGTGAAGAGATTTATGTCTAGCGACAAAATTGCTCAATTAAAGGCTCAAATTCGATTACAAAAGGAAGCAGAAGCAAAAGGTGAGAAACTCGTAAGTAGTTGTTATATTCTGTTGAAATAGGATGCCAACGTATACCGAGGAGCTACAGGATATCATCAGTACATCATGAAGACAGAAGCTCAGTTATCAGCTAATAAGTTCACTGGAACGCAGGGTCCAATTCGAAATACCGGACACATTGCTATTTCAAATCGCTTTGACTATCAACCAGGTATTGGTGCTATTCTACTGTTTATGAATAGAAATTTGTAAAGATTATAAGGAAACAGGCTATTGCTCCTTTGGTGATTCTTGCAAGTTTATTCACGATCGAAGCGATTATAAGAGCGGTTGGGAGATTGTAAGTGGGTGGAAAGGGTGATGATCTTTAGGAAAAGGAATGGCAAAAAGAGCAAGAAGAAAAACGAAAGCGTCGAGAACGAGGTGAAGGTACTTGTAATTACTTTGATTGAGGTTCTAGATTCGGATGATGATGACGATAACAAATATGTAGTGACTTCAAGCGATGAAGAGGAACTTCCTTTTGCCTGCTTTATTTGTCGTCAAGAATTCGTCAAACCCGTTGTCACTAAGTGCTTATTCATTGATTCCTTGAGGTTTAGTTGTGGTCACTATTTCTGTGAGAAGTGTGCTTTAGAGCAGTATCGGAAAAGTCCAAAATGTTACGTCTGCGGCAAGAATACGAATGGATGCTTCAATAAAGCTACTAAGATTCTAGAGCGTCTTAAGAAGTCGTAATTTTGAGGATGTATGTTACTATACACACATATTTCCAATTACTTCACTCCATTTCCATTTCTCATCCTCAGATGACGTAAGGTTGATCACAAGCAGTAGCAAATCCTCTATCACTAATTTCTTATGAGATTCCAGGGATAAAGGAGAGTGATGATTACACTAGTTTTCTCAACACACGAACGATACCGACGGAAGATAAATCATTAATTTAATGAATTATTAAAGAGATCTGGAATTGATGTAAAAAACAATGATACTCAAGTTGGTATTCGTTTCATTACATTCTTCCATTCCTGTTAATCTATTAGCTGAACACAAAGATATTCACATGAACTCAACTGTTTGTAAACAAACAAAGAT
>JANPWN010000510.1:0-46048 GCA_027406425.1 Blastocystis sp. subtype 8
GGCAAAGCCCAACAGATTTCTAGTCTGTCTCCTTAACCACTCGGACAAGTTGTCTCGCAAGTTATTTTGCATGGCCAATATTTAAGGATGAGAGCTAAAATACTATCGTCATGTTAACAGTAACAACTTAGCGGAAGTATCTACACAACGTATACACTTCATTTCCCCATAAGTTGTGATACTGAAAATACTATTCCTTTCAATTCGATTTCCTTTTCTATATTTTATTGTATTTTATAAATAATTTACACATCTCCATTTTGAAGAAATTCGAGAAAATACTAAATTGGGTAACTGTGGAACTGCGTCACGGACCAATCGTTTAACATCTTCACTATTACCAGTTGTTAATGAAGTCAATAGCCGTTGTACTTTCAATTTTGTGTACAGTTTAGTTTTCTCACTCAGGTGTAGTTGTCTTGTCGGCAGCAGTAGTTTGCACAGATCAGGAAAACTGGGTTAAAATAATCAAGCAGAATCGTAATCACGCAGGTGAAGAGAGCGTCCAAATTTATGGTGGAGAACAAATCTTGTACACTTCTCCACCACAAGTTATTGATCAGTTGTATACTATCGAGTACTGTTTGAGTAAGACAGTTAACGATCAGTATACTATGTCGTTAGTTGATTCTTATGGAGACAGCTGGACTAATGGTGCCTATTTAGAGATTCAAGGTCCCTATGAGAATATTGTATTTAAGGGTTATCTGTATGCAAAACGTACATTGACTAACCCCCTTTCCCTTTACAATCCTTTGAAGACGAATGCAGAGTGGAAGTTTACTAATTCGTATGCAAGTGGATGGACTTCTGTTAATCATGACGATGATGCTTGGCTCAATGTGGTACTCGGTAATCCGACTACTTCGAGTCAAGGTACTCAATACTTCCGAAAACATTTCACTGGTATTTCGAATATGGCAGCATATGAAGTTCGAATGAAGTACCGTTATGGAATTGTTGCCTACATCAATGGTATGGAGATTTATCGTCGAAATATGCCAACTGGAGAGATTACTTCATCGACACCATCCATTGGATCTTTTACTACCTCTGAATTCCGAGGAGTGGTGCGATCGGGTCTTGAGATTGAAACTTCTGATTGTGTTTTAGCTGTTGAGATACACATGCCTACAGGAACTACAGTAACTTCAATTGATTTCGATGCCTGGTTATCTGTGTACGCTTCAGCCATGACAAGTGAGAATTGTTATCCGTTTCCTTATGCCCCCACCATCTCTGCAACAGCAGGCGATAGTCCTACTAATGCTATGGATTACTACAAAAGTCGTGTTTATTCAGTACCTTTATCAGGAACGGAGACCTATCTTTCCTATGTATTCACAGTGAAAGTAATCCCTGCTCCTAATGCTATCTTATGGTACCCTGCTTCTATGGGTACTTCAGGTGCTACATCTTACAGTGTCATGGGAGCTCCATCTCTTGAGAGTGCCCAAGGATTCACTACTATTAAAACTATGTACAACCAGGTATATGGTACAGAGGATTTTACTGTGGCTCCGATGTACAATGCTGCAACTCCCTATGGAGCATATCGTTTTGTATGGCTCGAAGGGGGATCCCAAGTGATAGTTCCTGAGTTATATCTGGGTGTTTGTAATATCCCTGTCCCTACCACACTTACTCTGTCGGTAACATCTGTATCAGTTTATAAGGATGTGGAAGAAGTGTCTGTATCCGTAACCACTCTTGGAGCAAGTAATTGTACTATTTCTCCTTCCCTTCCTGAAGGTCTGACCTTCAATTCCATCGCCTGCTCTATTTCGGGAATTGCTACAGAGACTTTAACTCAGACCACATTTGTAATTAGTAGTTATGATCTAGATGGTGCTTCAGCTTCCTTTACTCTTACTGTGAATAATTGTGCAAGCTCTATTGTGGAGATTGAGCGTGTGTACAAGAGTCAGTCTACCAAAGAAGGATACAAAGTGATTAATCTTGATACCAACGAGCTTGTTGTGGATGTGGAGCCTAACAGTAACCAGCAGGACAATACTATTATCACACGTCGTATCTGTGGTGTAGCGTCACGCTATGAGATTGAAACAAGCAGTTCTGCTGACTATTGGTATCAGAATTCTTATGTGAATGTTTATGTGTTACATGGCACACAGCGAGAGCAAATTCTTCGATGCAGCTATGATAACACTCGTCTCTCTCTTCCTAGTTCTTATTACTTCAACGCCCAACAAGTGGTTTCGGATCATTCACAGTGGTATTACAAGATGGGTGAAGTGCCTGCCAATTGGTTCGACACTACGACACCCTCATGGGAACAAGGAAGTTATGGGCAGTTCCCCAACTCTACGAACCATCTTCAAATCTACAAGAAGATCTTCAATGTTGCCTCATTGCCATATGGAGGGGCATTTTCTTTGGGTATTCGCTACAAATATGGTTGCATTGTGTATATGAATGGAGTCGAAGTGTTCCGTAACAATCTTCCTGAGGGAACTCTGACAGCAGCAATGACGGCTGACAATCTCTACAGTGAAACTAAGTATCGATTTATCACACTTCCTTATCGCGCTGTGATTGTCTCCGGCTCAACTGCATTCGATTACCTGAAGGTGGGTCAGAACTCGATAGCTGTTGCTCTTGTGGGTCTCTCTGCTACCACACCAACGGTCTCGGAGTTCGATGCCGTGATTCGTCCCTTTGGTAGTGACGCGAGCACTCGAGTAATGGATGCTACTTACTCCCAAGAGAATGTGAAGGGTGGAGCCTCTGATCCCTGGGACCTCTATAGTGGAACAGGAGCTTACAATACTGAATGCGGTCCTAACTGGATTCAAATCAGTTTCAATGATGATCGTCGTGAGTGGATTAGTTCTGTAACTCTTCAATCCTATTACTATTCTTTTATTCGTCAATGGCGTTCATTCCAAGTATTGGCTCGTAATAAAGAAGAAGAAGAATGGACCCAGTTGCTGGATATTAGTGATTTGAAATGGTGGGTCGTAGCCCAGAATAAGCTATTTTATCTAAACAATAATAGTCCTTATAACATCTATCGATTTGCTAACTTCTCCTCAGATATTACTGACTGTTATTGGTATGTAAATCGAATCGAGCTGAATGCTGATCGAATCGAGCAAACTATCCCCGATCTCTCCTATGAATCTCCTTTGGTGGCTTATCGAAACATTGAAATGGCTGAACTCTACCCCTCAGACACTCATTACCTCCAATTTACTGTGAATCCTTCTCTCCCTGCCGGTATATCTCTGGATCCCCCCACAGGTATTCTGATGGGTACTCCAACTCAATTAGTTAATGATTATCACTTCACTATTAGTGCGCTGAAGCTGAGTGGAGAAAGTACTTCCTGTCCTATGGTAGCCAACATCATTAGTTGTACAGGTGATCATAATCTTATCACAGTCACAATCCGTTCTGATGGTTATCCTGGTGAGATGCAGTGGGCAGTATATCATGGTCGTGGAACTACAGGCCCTGTGTTGAAACGTGTAGATGTTATAGCACAGCGAAATACGTTGTATTATGGTGATTTCTGTATTGAGCCTGCCCTGTACACATTTGAAGGAACAGATACTGCTGGTGATGGTTGGTTTGAACCGGCTGGATATAGTTTGTCCATCGATCAGGGTGAATTGCGATTTGATATTAATCAGGTTCCTAAAATGACGAAGCCCGCTATCACAACCACAACATTCTCTTCACTGCTCCCTTTCCAAATTGAGTATACTGATTGGACCATCGCTACACAGAGTTCGCTTGTTGGTGAGGACTGGACATCAATTAATTATGATGCATCACAGTGGAGTGTGATGAAGGCAGCAGATCTGGGTGTGACTGAAGAGATTGCTGTATACATCCGTAAGACGTTTAATATCCCCACTCTTGAGGACTATCAAGTGTTGAATGTTCGTGTGCGTTATCTCGATGGTCTGGCTGCTTATTTCAATGGCAAGCGTGTCGCTCTCTTCAATATGCCTTCAGAAATCACTTCCGAAACTCCAGCTCTCTCTGTACGTGATTCCTCGATCTTCAGTAAGTTCCATGTCATTCTGAGCATTGATGGAGGTGTGGATGGCACGAATGTGATTGCATTCGAGATCCATCGCGCTTCCGAGACTTCCACTTCTGTTCCTATGGCATTCGATGCTTCGGGTGTCTTTGGTGTGGAGACGTGTTCTCCTGTGCTTGATTCTTACTCATCAACCGATAGTTCTGAGATGTACGAAGGCGAAGTGGCGGATGCCCTAGATCTGTATATGCTAACGAAGCTACGACTCCCCTACAAGACGGAGGCGTATGTCCAGTGGACTGTGGAAAATCTACTAGGAAGCAAATTCAATCAGTTTGCAATTCAAAATGCTGTGACAGTGAATAATTATTATTATTCGTTCTATGGTTCCTTCACAGGAGCAGAAGACCGATATGCCATGGTGGAAGTGAGAGGACAGGAAATGGTTAAGAACAAACGACTTGCTGAAGAAGCTCCTGTCGGCTTCATGGGATTCAATACCTTCCGATTTGAACAGGATTCTAATGAATCATCGAGCACTCTGACTGTCATGTCGTATGTATTCCTCTATTGTAAGGCCAGTGGTCTAGCTTGTCCAGGAATTGATGAGTATCCTCCTGTGTCTGAAGGACAGATCTCTCCTGCTTCTTGTCCATATGGCTTCAAGGGATACAGTTATCGTAACTGTACAGATGGTGTGTTGAGTGATGTGATCTCGGATCGATGTACATATCGTACTCCTGAGAATCTAGCTTACAAAAGACAAACCTTTGTGTTTGTCAAGGATACCAAAGTCACCACGGGAAAGCCTACTTACAAGTATATTATTGAAGAGTTCTCACTCGATAATGTGAAGCTTCCTGATGGATTGGAGCTGGATTCTACAACTGGAGAGATTTTCGGTATTCCCCGTAATCTTACAGACATTACTTCTTATACTGTATTTGGTCGTAATCCTGTGGCGGCAACTGCCACCGTCATCTCTATCACAGTCCGAATTGGAAATTGTTTGGCAGATGGTGTCTTCTCTAGAACAGATGTTGGTATAACTGCTGTGTATGATTGTCATGAGATGGGTAGTTATATTGGTACTAAGAAACGTGCGTGTGTATTAGGTGATGAAGATGGAGTCTGGGGTAAGGAAACTGGACTCTGTATGTCTATAGTGGTGCTTATTTTACTTATTGTGATGGTAATTGTGATTATCGTAGTCATTGTGGTAATTCTCTTGAAAGTCAACAAGAAGAAGAAAGCTGTTCCTGGTGGAAAGACGAAGGGAAAGGTAATCAAAGCTAAGAAAGTAGCAGTGTAAGGAGTGATAATAAACACTTTATTGTGAATGTTTCGATCGATACTCACTCTAATTATAAAACTATATCCACTACCCATACTTCTGCTTTCTCGAAGAGCTGTTCCATATTACAGTCGAAGGCCACATCTCCATCTATATCAAAAAAGTCTTCTTCAGGACTTTGGCATTCCGTTTGGAGATGGCTTAGATTATCAAATAGTTGATTCACTAGAATCACAATAGAATACTAGAAATACACATTGTTTCATCATCAGGAGAAAAAAGAACTTCATATACACAAGAATTTGGATTAACATACTCACAGGCATCAGTATCGTTCTCACTCTCTATATCAAATCCTGGTGAGTACGCTATATAATGTAATTCGTCTTCTTCAGGATCTGAGAGTTGACAATAGACACATGGCCGTTTATAAATATCTGTACTATGACATACAGCATGTACACCAATTGCCTTATAATCAATCACCAGAGAATAATCCTCTTCAGGGATTGAAAGAAAGATTCCATATCTTCATGTTAGAATCATATCATTAAACTACTCTGTAGTAAGGTATAATGTTCCCGAGGAGTGAACAGCGTTTCGGTTGATAATGCAATCCAATGACTGGACTATGAAAATAGGTTCTTCATCCAATTTATCAGCTCCCTCTTGCCTTCTTCCCTCAATAACTAGCCTCATTGAGGAGAAATCCTTAGTGAACAAAATTGAGCCAATTTTGTCCCTATAGTGATTAATGATAATTAAGATAACAGGTAATGACTGTACATTCAATTGAAGAATTAAGATTTAGTTATAGAATGCGAAGCTTTACCATTTTTGCACTGTTTATTCTCGTTGTAGCCACTACGGCTCAGCCTGTTTTTAGAAACTTGCATATTCGTAATCTTGGTGACACATACCCTCCAGGCTATGATGGTCCAGATTCGGGAGGTGGCTCTGGAGGTGGCTCTGGAGGCGGCTCTGGAGGTGAGTCTGGAGGCAGTTCAGGAGGTAGTGGTGAATATGAAGAGGGTTGGTTCGATTGGTGGGAGACTCGTGGAGATGCCTATTTTCCTCAAGAAGGAGGTGGCTTTGGAGAAGATGGCAATTATGGCTGTTACTACAATTACACACTGTACAATTCAACAGCTATCTGTCAGGGAGCTATGGACGTAGTATTCCTAATTGATTCTTCAAGCAGTATTTCAGATGCTGATTATGTAAAAGCTATTGACTTCGTGAAAAGTGTTATTCAATACTACTATCTTCATCCAAACTATACTCAGGTCTCAATTCTTGAATTCTCTACAGATGTTCGTACCCTTCATGATTTAACATATGATGCTTGTGATTTGCGTAAAGCTCTTGATAAAGATCGTTTATCCGGTTCTACAAACATTGCTAAGGCAATCGAAGTTGCCCATAGCATTCTTAAGAACAGTCGTCCTGATATTCCTGATCAAATTATCTTAATTACAGATGGATATCAGACAATTGCTCCCAATTCAGGAGTATCCTGTATTACCAGTCCCCGTGATTGCAATCAGTATGCGATTGAGAAGGCAAACTTGGCCAAGGCTGATGATATCCAAATCTATACAGTCGGTGTGGGTGATGCATCCTACTACGAAGAGGATCTTCGTCTAATTTCCTCTTCACCCTCTGATGAGTACTTCAGTCTAGCTTCGGATTATTCACATCTCAATTCGCTAAAGGAGACTCTCCGAAACAGTACTTGTCCTGTTGTTCTTCATGTGACTCCGGAGGGCTTGTGTAACGAGGAGATGCCTCAGGAAATCATGATGATTGGTCATGGATTCCCCCGGAGTAGTTCAATTTCTCTTTCTTGTCAGTTTGGTGACTTTGC
Source organism: Blastocystis sp. subtype 8 (assembly GCA_027406425.1). Taxonomy (NCBI): domain Eukaryota; class Bigyra; order Opalinata; family Blastocystidae; genus Blastocystis; species Blastocystis sp. subtype 8. Next base: position 7,174 of record JANPWN010000510.1, read on the forward strand.
TGCTACTCCTGCTAAGGTCATTAACCAAACCCATCTTCTATGTGATGGACCCAAACTTGTGGATCGTGCCGAGTGGCAGTGGGCTCATACTGCCGATTTCTTATGGAGTGGAGAATCAAAAGTTCCTATCTCTTTGTATTATAATGGAAAATCAATTGTACAAGATGGTGTACAATTTACATATGGTTCATGTCCCGATTATTCATTCTTGATCTGGGTATTCTTAGGTTTATTGGTTGTTGCTCTATTGCTAGGAGCGGTGGTATATATTGGAAGCCACACCAAGTTGGAAAAGAAGGAATTGCCTGTAAGTTCGAAGTCTTCGAAGCCGGCAGCTCCTCCGAAGCCTGAACATAAGGGACAGATTGATCTCTCAATGATGAGTGTTTAATGTATTTGTATATAAAGCCGACGCTACTGTGGTAGTTTTCAAACGTTGAGCTAGTGTGTTTGTTAAGAAAGAGATCATTCAACCAGATACAAAGAAGGAGTGAAGACAATATCTCGCAGCATTGCAGTACAGATGTCATCACACTTATAGCGTAGTTCAGGATTACCAATTTCCACTGCAATATCAGCTAACTTGCGACACACTTGCACAGTTCGCAACAACTGATTCACAACAAATCCTTCAGCCATATTGACATCCTTCATGATCTCAGCAAATGACAAGCCACGACACCAATTGTATGCAACCTCCATAAAGTCCGTAGGTACCATCTTCTCTATTGTTTCCTTATTCACTTCCTTCTCCAGTCCACAATCCACTTCAACTTGACAAATATTACGTGCAATGGTAATCATCTTGTCCTTCAAGTCTTTTAATCGCCGATTCCTCAACACTACATCATTTTCACTTCCATGATCAAAAATCATTACACTCAACACTGCGGCCAATTCGGGTGGCGCAAGATCAGTTAACAGATTCTCAAAGAGCATCTCTATCAACAACAAAGCATTTCCTGACCGTAACTACAATAAAACTTCCTCCCTTCCCCTACCAGACAGCAGCATCGACCTTTCAGTGTGACGAGATCCTGATTATCAACATAAAGGAGATTTCGCAACACAGCAATACGCGAATGAAGTTCTGGAAGCATTCCCAGCTTATCAGAAGACATCAAATCCTTTAGTTCCTTCTGTTTTTCGTTCAATTGAGTAATCCGCCGCACTATTCCCAGATAGTGACAACGCTGTGGACAATTCCGATACACAGCTGTATCTTCCAGATCATCTGCTACTGGAACTAATGAAACACCTTGTGACAGTTTCACTGCTGATTCAAAAAGAGGCGGCAACTCATTGATGATTGTGATGATGAATTGGGATGTGAGAGATGAACCCTGCATTGGAACACGCTGCTTTGCAGAAGCAGAGACTGAAGTTAACACCATACTAACATCCTAATGTCTAAGAGAGTGGAGAGAACATACTGCCAATTGAAGCCGGGTTACGAAGAGATGATGACCGTTACAGAGAAGATAGGAACCTGCGATTTCGGAGAACACTGTACGTATAGTGAGAGGTACTGTGTACTCTTGAGGAATCGGAATATTCTAAAGATGAATTAAGGATACTAGCAGGACTGGAGGAACAAAAGCGAAAACGAGGAGTGATTGAGCAGTTTCGTTATATGTATAAACTGTTGCCACTGTATTCACCAGCATATCTCTCTATAAAATCATCCATCTTAACAGTTAATACTCCATCAGGTTGAGTGAAGGCAACAGATGCAACGACGAAACGCCCACGACATAATGCATCAAGTTTATTCTTCTGATTGGCTTTATAAGAGAGGAGTGCACTTGATAAATCTCTCTCATGCTTACTTCGCCGTAATTCCATAATTTTCATTATATCATCAATACTCATGTCTCCCTCAGAAGGAATCGAGTCTTTGAGTCGTTGAATCACTTGCTGAATATCCTTTACAGCCTATAATGTGAATAATAACTCAATTAGTCACTTGATTGTAATTGTTTTGATCTAATTCCCTCATTCGTACTGCTTCAGCGAAGGAATGGGAAAGCATGGATTCTAAAGACAGGTCTTCAACACGCATGATATTAAGGATCATCGAATAATCAATACGGAACTGAGAGGTGATAATGTCTGTTGATGGCTGAATCACTCGCATCAATACTGAGGTACTGGGGAGATCTCGTACAAAGAGATACACATGACCTTCCTTATCCTTTCCTCGACGACCCGCTCGACCAGCCATTTGTGTGAATCTACTAATAAGTCTCACATGAAAGGCTCACTCTGTTGGTAGGAAATAACGCCGAGAGACTCCATCGAATTTGGCAATTCCATTAAAACACACTGCCTTTGCAGGCATATTCACACCAATAGCGAAAGTTTCTGTAGCAAATAGGACCTTAATTAATCCCTGTGAGAATAGAATCTCTACAATCTCCTTTAACAGGGGTAATAATCCCGAATGATGTACTCCGATTCCCCGTTGAAGAAGAGGGAGTAACCCTCTTACTTGAGGAAGGATTTGATCCTCTCTTCTGAGATTTGCTATACACTGTTTGTAATATCTTAATACACTATGACTCTGCTCTGGACTCAGGAGAGTATCTGTACATGATTGTGCACACTTATCACAAAGATCACGACCCAGTGTGAATACGATACACTATACTAAAATGAAACTCCCACTAATACAGGTAAATCATCTCGTTTTTTGAGAATCTGAATTAATCCTTGTAACTCCTTCTTGTTTGGATGCAATACCGCCGGTGGAACCGCAGGCATATCATCTTTCGAGGTTTCGTTGGGTTTGAATCCATGAAGCATTCGAATCCGCTCAGGATGGAATTTTCCCGTGGGTTCTTTTAACTAAAAGTTTATGGGCCGATAGAGAAGTACAGTGGTAACTTTATTTTCATAGATAAGATCATACTGAAGAGGAACCGGTCGCATCTGTGTTTCCATAATAAAGACTTTTTTCTGCTTTGTACGACCTATCCAATCTGCAATATCCTGGACATTAGGAGTAGTAGCTGAGAGGAAAATCATATTGATATGATCAGGCATGAGAATGATGGATTCTTCCCATACCACACCACGATCAGAATCATTGATATAGTGAGCCTCATCAAATACAACCCACTCAACATCACGAATCACATCACTACCATTGTAAAGCATCTCACGAAGAATCTCGGTTGTCATGATCAATACACCTGCTGTGGGATTCACAGAGACATCTCCAGTGATGATCCCAACATCTTCATACTTATGCTTGAAGTCATGATACTTCTGATTGGAGAGAGCTTTAACAGGTGACGTATAGATACACTTAGTCATATGTTGCTGACACAGCGAAATCGCGTAGTCGGCAACAACTGTCTTTCCTGCAGAAGTGTGAGCGCATACATACACACTCTCACCTCGTTCTAAATGCACTATTGACCGTTTCTGGAAATCATCTAATTCAAAAGGGAAATTTTGTGCCATATGGGGAATAATCTCATGAAAATGAGTCATATCAGTTTCATCAATGATTCCCCACTGGCTTCCACGATTATTCAGCTTGATACCTCGATTTGCAATATTATTAACAAAGGACTTCTCGGTTGACTGAATTTGTAACAATTGGCGTATCTTGCTTGCTAATTCACTTCCCGATAAATCCGCGATTGGGACTTCTTGAGACTTGATTGGCTTGGTAGGAGTCGAGGTGGACACAAGCTCGGATATTATTGGTTCCATAGGTTTTAAAGGCTCTTGTAATGTCTCTGATACAGCAGGGAGATCTGCTGAACGAATAATAGATGAAGACGAAAACGAGGGCGTTACAGGAGTTTCTGTGAATAGGGATGTTGTAGGAATATGGTAATCATCCGTGAATTGCTCCATATCTGGAGTCAATCCCTCAACCTCAAGATATGGAATAGAATCTGAAGCAAACGAGGGAGCTAATCCATCAATAACCTCATTCGATACATCTAAAGGTGATACTCCCTTAAAAAAAAAACAAGGCAAATCAGTAGGGTGAATGGAAAATTGAAGGAGATTATACGCCTTCTCGGAACACATAGGTTTCTCTATCACTTTTTCATCAGTTTCATTGAGACGTAAACTAGCTACTAGTGATAATCCTCCTGGCAACATTGGCTGGTTGTGGCAATCTCCTCGAACCTAGAGTTGAGGGGTTCGACATCTCGTACTCCCGCTTTAGCATTTCTTCGATTTGATGATGTTGAGTTCAGAGCACAGTCCAATGTCTGATAGACTTCTCTGATTCCATCAGCAATGATTACTGGATCTTCAGAATCACTGAAATCGACATTCTGCTGGACCTGAGAAAGTGGAAGGAGAGTTGAAGTGATATTCATTTCATAGATGTTAGGAAGCTTGGTGTAGTTAAAGTGTAGGTCCCACGAATCATTATTGAAGATTGAATCTATAGTATCTTCCAATGTAGTATCAAGCTATGTCTCATACTAATTCCCATGTCTACATTATCAACCATCTTCTTTACATCAATATCTTCTCTTGGTAGTCCATAAGGAAATGAGGTAATTGTTTCAATAGAATCATAACTACATCTCACATTAGCACATGAGTAATACCATGCATCCTCTCTAGCAAGAAATGGCTGATGAGATCTTCCGTCGATGTACAGCTTACTCATATCGCAAAAGAGTGATCTTTAAAAATAGGATTCCTTATCGCATCCGCAAATTCATAACCTTCAACACTCTATTATATCCTTTTAATCATCCTATCAATGAACTCAACGCTTTTGTGTGCATCTGGAGAAGCAACATCAATATGGGAAGTTAATTCAAACCTAGTCTCAGTTCATGAATTCGAAATTGGAAGCATTCAGAGCAGTGTAGTTGACTGGAATCAAAACAGTATGAATAGGAGTTGATATGAATGTAGACAATTATATATTCGTTTGTTCGAGTCGAGGAGATATGTATCTTAAGAATATTAACAAGACTACTTTGATATCTTCAACGAATAGTGTTAATGGAGAAGAGCCGAGTATTAGTTGTGCATTTATTTTGACATAGTACCTATTATTTCGGGACATATCTTAACTGGAAGCCGTTTTGTCGTTACTGGTGATGCTAAAGGTAATATTCGTGTAAGTATGTTTTTCTATCCCAAATGATAGTTGTGGCCAATTTCAAAGTCTGGTTTTGAAGATCCAGTGATTGATGTACACATTCCTGACAGTGTCATTACATCGGTTGTAGAATATTCTGTCAGTTTGGTCTATGTTAGCACGAATAAGGGAAAGATTATTGAAGTGAACGTGAAGAATCGAGCTGTTACTCCTATTTACTCAATTGAGAATGATGTTTCTAGGTGGATATGTGGATTATATTTAGTCTATCCTAAGTATGGTTTCATTTTCAAACAACATTTACTTCTCTACTGTTTCGGGCCAAGTTTATCGATTAATGCCTCTAATTAAAAGAGTATCGGACTAAATGTATTATAACTTGTAGTCTGCAAGTGTGTATAGTATTCAACCTTCTCAAGCCCTGCATCTCTCATATTCATCTTCTCCTTTGCTACATGGTTTGTTATGCTACGGATCAGATACAGTAGTGTTACTGAATCTCAAGACATATCAGTGAGAAATAAAGTTTGAATTTACAGTAGACCTTTCGGGATGATTCAGTTAACTTCATCAATCCTATCAGCTGATATTCAGAATGATTTAGTGGTTGTAGTTACAAAGGATTCTATGGTGTTATGGAACATAGACGATTTGGTTCATCCGATCGATACAGTCCATGTGAATGCTGTGTGTATTGTACGATTTTGCCATTCATCCGGAGAACAAGGAAGAGACTCGGTTCAAAGTGTATTAAAGCCAGTTCTGTCTGCATCGGCTCAACTGTCGACGCCTTTAAAGCAGTTTGCTGCTATCCAATCTCCGTTCACTTCAACACAGCCCCAACTCACTTCTCCTCAACCTCACTTCACTTCAACACAACCCCAACTCACTTCTCAACCTCACTTCCCGCTATCATCCCCGTATACATCTACTTCCCCCTATCAATCTCTGTCAACTCCTTCAAAGCCAGTATCCGTATCTACAACACCATCCCTAACAACAACTCCTCAACAAATCTCCCCTCCATCACCTCTTCATACGTCACCTGATACTTCCCAACACCCTTCCTTCCCAACTGCATCACAACAATTTAATTCTCCTCCTTTCAACGATTCCTTCCAAGGTCCTCATCATTACCAGTCCTGATACATAGAAATAGTTAGACCAATGATTGAAGAACTTCAGACATATATCCATCGAGAAGTATCTGATTTGCGAGGTGACATTGTCCGTCAGTTTTGTGAACAGGAACGGATTATTCAAGAGCAAAGAGAGCAGATTGAAATGTTAACACAACTGTTACAGCAAAAGAGGTGTTCTTGTTTGTTTGGCTATTCCCGCGGAAATTCGATACAATCTTATTCTACGCAAAAACTCATTTCTGATGCTTGCCGCACTCCGTTCTGCCTCAACCAAAACTTTTATGGCCAATTCTGTTCGTGCCTTCTCTTCCTATTCTCCAGCTGATGGTAAGTGGAAACCCTTCTAAATTAGGGGGTAGGTGTAGTGGATCCTGAATGGCTTCAGCAGAGACTTGGGAAAGTCCGTATATTTGATGCTACTCTTCACCTTGATCCCAATCGTAATGCCATCAAGGAATTCACGGATGTAGGTTCAGGAATCCATTTTTCAAAGTGTAGAAACGTATTCCCGGGGCTCAGTTTTTTAATATTGATGCTATTGCGGATTGTCAGTTGAAGCTTCCTCATATGCTTCCTACGCCAACATATTTCAAGCAGTGTATCGAGAACTTGGGTGTAAATGATACAGATGAGATTGTTCTGTACTTCTGTTTATTTAATCTTATTTGTAGGTATGACACACATGGATTGTTCAGTGCTACTCGCGCGTGGTGGATGTTCCGTCTTTTCAATAAGAATGCAAAGGTGTATGTGCTTAATGGAGGTCTTCCTCGTTGGGAAGCTGAAAAGCGCCCTGTTGAGGGAGGTGAAGTAGCTCCTATCACGACCAAGGGTAGTTTCTATGTGAATCCTGACTATTCTATGGTTCGTGTATTGGATCAGGTACTGGATTTGATAGCGGATTTCAAGAATGGCAAAACGGATATGACTGTGGTGGATGCTCGTCCAAAGGGGCGTTTTGATGGTACTGTCCCTGAAGCTCGTCCAGGTCTGACCAGTGGTCATATGCCTGGAAGCAAGAATATCCCCTTCTCAATGATTTCGAATCCAGACAAGAAGTTTGAAATTCGTCCTCGTGAGGAATTACTTACCATTTTTAAGAATGCTGGTGTGGACATTAATCGCAAGGAGCCGATAGTTTTCTCTTGCGGATCTGGAACTACTGCCTGCGTTGATCTCTTCGCTGCCCATCTGCTGAATAGACGTGCTCCTGGAAGGTGAGTTACTGAGGTTGTACTTTTATTCATAGTGTGGCTGTTTATGATGGATCTTGGGCAGAGTATGGTGGTAAGTCATACACTCCTTATGAGAAGACTAAGCAATCTCCTGTTTCTTTTAACAAACATTAGATGTGTTTCAATTCTGTAATAATCACCTGATTACAAGCATATCGACCTTACTGACTGCCTAACTATGAGCTTCATCTAAAACCCTTACGAGTAAGAATGAAATGTCCACGTTTGGAGACCTCAACGATCTTTCCCTGCTTAACAAGCTCACGAATTCCAGCACGAGCGCAGGAACCGTTAATCTTCAGACGGTCCACAATAGTGTAGACGGTGATCAACTTCATCTGTAAGTGACCTACCATCAATAATGTACCAACCTTAGGAACTTCAGCAAGCAGCTTATCATAATCGGCCTTCTCGAAGTAGACCTTGTTATCGACAGTATCTCTCACCTTTCCCTTGCTCCATTTCTAGGAATCAGAGTAGATATTCATGAAGCAAACCTTCTTTCCGTTGGCAGACTAAAGACAAGTTAGAAACGTATTCATCAAACCAATATCAAATGACAGTCATTTCAAGTTAAATTCCTACCATTTTGTAATCAAATAGAGTCTTGAAACAATCTTAAGGAATGGAAACCATACACGACGGAATCTGTGGAGAAAGAATTTCCTGCCAAATTGAAGAATCACGATTCTGCTGTGATGAAGGACCTAGAGATGGTTATTATGTGAGTAACAAACAGAGCACGAGATTCCCTGATTTATACAGCAACTGCCTTGGTAATACCATACTTTGTCTACAAATTACCTACTCCGGTCATACATACTTCAAACGATAGGATAGCCTTTTCCAAGTCTCTTGATCGTGTATTCAGTTGACCCATCAAAACCATCATCTACTTTTCACTCATTTTTTCATTCATTACATTTTCCTTCTCTGTCTGAAGCGCTTTCTTCACTTCTCCGACATTACGTTCCACCAGAATCGAATCAACCACTCGGTAACACCGACGATTGTCATCCATTCCTTCTAGTGTTTCCAAAACATCTCTAACCATCATCTCATCAACAGTTCAATCTTACTTGTTTTCTGATATACTCATTTCCATATCACTGATTTTCTGCATTATCGAATTGTATTCGACTTTCCCCTTTTGATAACTCTCATACTCCTGTAAATCAAGCAGTACTACTTTTCTCTTACTGATTTAGGAACCTGAGTCACTTTATTATCACTCATGCTGAAAGAAACCTGTGTAGTTCGGTAAATAACAAGTTATTTGAATTGGCGAAGTATTGCGCCACTCCCAATAATAAGTCCACCTTATTGAGATGTTGTCTGTGGTTGAAAATCTCTTCACTGACAATCGAAAGATTGGGGTTATTCTTGTTTCGCTAGGTGTAACTCTCCTGGTACTCGGAGTGGTTCTTTTCTTTGATTCAGCCTTATTAGCAATGGGCAATATTCTATTTCTAGGGTATTCACACTTAAAGTTGAATAAAGTAATAGTGGAATGCCTTTTCTTTTTGGTTTTATGCGATGTCTCCGTTTCTTCAATCCCTTTGAGAATCCTGGAGTACCTATTTTTGATAAATTGTTAGGATAGAAATGGAAAGGACTGCTCTCTTTCTTCTCAGGGATTGTGCTGGTTTTAATGCGTTGGGCAATTATTGGAATGATTCTGGAGTGCTACGGAATGGTAGTTTTATTTGGATCCTATTTCCCTATGTTGTTGTCATTGATTCGTCAAGTTGTGACTTGCGAGACGGATAAAGTATAGGTTCCTATTATTGGAAAATATGTTGATGGGATTCCCTATTTGAAGGATTTTGCTGCTTCTGCTGCCAAGCAAGCTCCCAAGTATCCTGCAGTTTAGTTGACAAACATTTGTTATCAATTGCACTTGTTATTTCACGTCAGTTATTGGCTTTCACTGTTCATCTTACATTTTCAAGATGGTACTGAATACGATGGACTTCATTTATACAGTGCACAAAGAGAACACTTTCAGATATAGGTTCATTGAAGAGGGAGTACAGTCTCCATAATCGGTGTTCTTTCCATAACCGCAAGATGCGAATCACTTCGGCATTACTTAACGCTCCAGGTATTTCTTGATTGGTTACAACCACGATGAGTGGTACCCATGGTGCTACACCTGATAGCAACTGGATCTCAACATTTCATCAAGTCTTACCATGTGTAGACATTTCCGAGTGTAGTGGTAGTAACGTTGATTATACAGGATGTCAGCCATACCACTCTGTGAGTCAAAGCAAACAGGTTTCACAATTCTTGCAGCATCGACTGTCCATACAATTACATCACGATAACTATCAGACATGGGAAAACTAGGGAAGAAACTTGGGAATGTGAGAATGAGGTGAAAATAGAAGCTCACAATGTGCAAAGACTTGCCTTCCACTATGACTTGTCTTCGGGTCAGTCCAGTATTGTTACTGAATTGACTGCGGATATTGATTGAATACATGTCGTCTTCTTCAACGTGAAGAACCCGTTCTCTTCCATCACCAACACCACTAATCAATAGAATGTTGAAGCATCTACCTGTCACAGAAGAGCGAATAAATACTCGTTGTAATTGCAGCATTTGCGTTGATACCGATTATTAATTTCTCTAGAATATGAAGTCGACCATATCATTACGCATCTTGTAGAAGGAGATGGATATAATAGTACTTATAGTTACTTAGCCACGAGACTTCTTTGAACAGCTTTTCCTGAAAGCCAATCTGATGGTAAACACGAACAATCATCTACTTGACGACAGTACTGTCTCCACAAACCATCATTTCGTAGACACGATTCACGAATATACTTTGACAAACAACCTGAAGATGAAAGATTCTCTGTGTACTCACAAATAGACACTAACACTTGAATGGGTTCCAAAAACTGCATAATGTTCGAAAGAACATCCACGTTTACATCACAAAACAGGTTACACATATCAATTAATGGAGTAAATGCTGGAACAATGTAAACACGGACACGACTTACGAAACAAACAAAAGAACACACAACTGATTCCACTTAACAAGAGCAGCCCGCAGCTTGAGCAGCCTCGGCATTTTTCGACTCCACATTGATCTTAATAACTATACTTCATTCTTTCGCTTCATTGCATACACTTATTTCCCTCTTCACCATCCTTCTTTGCCTTGTCCTCACCAGGAAGAATGGTCGCCACCTTTCTGAAAAGAGCACTAACATTGTAACCACATTTTGCTGATGTTTCAATAAAGAGAACATTCAGCTCCTTAGCAAGAGCATCTCCTTCATCTGTTGACACTTGTCTATCTATCAACAGTCAAAACAAATCAAATACCTTGAATCCGAAAGATCTGTCTTGTTACCAACAAGAATAATTACCACATCTTCACCTCTCTCAGCACGGACATCAGCTAACCATTTCTTGGTATTCTCAAAGGAAGAGCGATCTAAAAAAATCAAGGATGGGAATTATTCCATACTTGTAAGATCATATACGATAACAGCTACACTAGAATCCCGAATATAGCTGGGAATAAGACTACGGAACCTCCTACACCAATTACACAAACAAATGAATCCGACTCCTGACCTGCTGTATCCCACAGTTGCAGACGAATAGTACGGTCCTCCAGATACATAGTTTTTGAGAGGAAATCAATACCAATGGTTGCCTAGTGAATAAGCTTCTAGAGTGAGAGTGAATACCTGATAAGAAGAATCAAAGGTATCGTACATGAAACGAGTAATGATCGATGTCTTACCCACACCAGGATCTCCCAGGAAGACCAACTTGTATCTAAACTTTAAGGGGAACGAACACGACAAATACTTCTCAAGGGGGGCCATACGAGGAGCTCCACCTTCTGTAGAATTGTTTGCATCACCAGCAGCACTCATTTTAGGGAATGGTCAAATATCTATTGTATTCCTGTTTCCCAGAAATGCATCCCGCGGGAATTCGTAAAAGCGCGTATCAAGGGTAGAAAGAACAAACAAACCAAACTGTCGAATGATTTACCAACTACACTAAATGCTGAATCAATTATCACTAACGCTCGGTTCATCTTCTGCAGTCCCTACAATCAACTTTCCTCAGTACCACTACTTGATCCGGAAGTAAAAATGAGATGATTCTTTGACCGTCTATTCTTGCTAAACGTTCGATTACTTAGAGAGTCATTCCTACATCTCAGTCTCTAAATCCACTCCTACACTAACACATCAATATCTTCAGGCTTGTCGTCGAATCCCTGCCACTGAAATTCATTACGAGGAAGTTCATAGTCAATGTCTCCAGAAGACTTGAAAAGAGATGGTTCCATCAGACTACAACGAGATAACTCATTGTTAGAGAGAAAATCATAATCATTCCCAAGTCCAGGATCTGTGGCCAGTAAGTCCGTATAGCGTGAAGAAGCATGAGTATGAGATGAAAAGAGGGGTCTTGAAGGAAACCCGGAACCGGTTGAACCAACTGAATCGAAGAAGGACATATCTCGAGCCGGAGACTCTAATGCACTAGAGAAAAAATTAGTGTGCAGAGAGGTCTGACCCCCATTCGAGCCGAACATTCCATCACCATCGCCCGAGAGAGATCGATAGGGCTGGCGTTGCGAACGAGTTAGGAGGGAGTCTCGAGGTGATGTGAGAAAGGAGACAGGTGAATGGAATCCCTGCTGGTCACGATACCAATCACCTTCGTAGGCTCCATAAGGACTAGTCTCATCCTGTGTAAAGAAATGCTGTGAGTACTACACTCATCACCTTCCATCCATTCTTACATCATTAAAACTCTCTGGATTTCGCGCTGAATGAGAGAGAGTGGTAGGACTGTAAGGATCAAAGGTATAAGACCCTTTGCTCATTCCTGGAGAGTTGAGTGGGCCCAGTACTTGAGAATAGGAGTCAGGAAGAGGATTATTATCCTGTTCATCGAAGAATTCCAACTGCAAAGAATCATGAGGACGGAGTGGTTGTTCATCCTGTGGAGGAGACTGAGGTGATACGGCCACGGTAGTCGGTCGGAAGGGACGACCTCGAGACATACGTCCTATGAATTAGAAAGGGAAAAAAGAGAAACGGGTCTTGACCGATAAGTCTTCAGATTCAGGTTCTCCAAGTGATTCTGCTGGCTGATTGTTCAGTTCATCCTTCGGGTAAGCTTTCTTTACATCCACCTTCTATCAACATCCACACAAAAAACCTACTGTTTTCCCTTTGATTATATGAGGTCCTCCACGCATTACTGCATTTATACTAGAAGCTGACTTGAACAATACAAAACCAAATCCACGGGAATGACGTTTGTCATGGTGATACATAACACTAGCATTCTCAATCTCTCCAAACGTAGAAAAATATGATCTCAGATCATCTATAACTCAGAATACCTATCAAATTCAACAATCATTCGTATCCACACTAAGACCCCCAACAAAGATCTTTCGAATTGCTGGCTTTGATGGCTGTTCACCTAGATACTCAAAGATCAAATGCACAAGTACTTGAGGTCTGTGGTGGAGGAGCCATCTCCTTGGGAAGTGCCCAACGTACATCCACCTGGAAATAATAACAGATACATGAATTTGTACTTTTCTTCCATCAATCATGTGAACTTTAGTCTTCATGGCAAGTTCAGCCGATTCAGGGTTTTCAAAGATACAAAAACCGAAACCGCGTGATACCTGGCGGTCCGTATATTTCATAACATTAGCTTGCTTAATCTTCCCAAAATGAGAAAAGTACCTTTCCAGCGATTCTACAAAATAAATTATCCAACAAAAGGTGGTACGATCAGTTGTTTTAAATGATAATCCTCCTACAAACAGTTTACTACTTCTAAACAAAGATCACCAAATGTATACTCTTGGTAGTATTTAAGTGGTTTCTTCTCCATCTTAACTAAGGAAATCCAGATTCAAAAGAGATGGGAGTCGAGACCAACGAAACCTCTTTGTTCCACAATTCTTCCTATATAAGGGGATCCCAAGAAATTGCCTAAGAGAACAGTTGTTCAATTGTTATCGGAACAATGGATATCCTGGAGACCGATTTGGCACCGGTCACTTTCGACCCACCTACGCCTGCAGAAATAAGGAAATCAGAAGAATTGGAAGCTTATCTCCGGTATAGATTTTGGAGTTTCTTTTAAAGTTCAGGTCTCTAGGTGTATACGAGACACAAGATGAAGTGACACATCGTGAGGAGTTGCTCGAATCGATGCAGAATCTTGTTCGGGAGAGTGTAAAACAGATTCTTAAGAATCAGGTAAGCAATTTCAAGATTTGTTAGGTAGAATGCCTATACAAATCAGACTCCAAAGGAACTGGCAAATCTGTTCACATTTGGATCATTTCGAATGGGAATTAATGAGCCAAGTGCTGATATCGATTCGTATCTGTTATGCTCATGTCTAAGTATAGAATGGCTGTTGGACCTGCAATTGTGTCTCGTGACCTATTTTTTGATATTATGGAAGCATATCTGAAATCTGATCCAAATGCTTCCGATGTGACTGTGATTCCTGATGCGTTTCTTCTTATGCATGTCTCTAATATCTAGATTTGTTCCAATTATTACAATGCGTTACGGTGGAATAGATTTCGATTTGTCTTATGCACCAATTAGTCGTTATCAGACTAGATTACCCCTAGTATAATTATTCTTCATTCTTCACGATAGGATTTTGATATTCTGGATGACAACAATCTTCGCAACTGTGATGATCAAACAGTCCGTTCTCTCAATGGTCGGCGTGTGACAGATACAATATTAAATATGGTTCCAAATCGAAATGTATCCCTTGTGATGCCATTTAAGAATAGACCTTCTTCTTGGTTCTGAAAGCGTTCCGTTATTGGGCTCGAGTGGCAATAGTGATGTTGAGTAATATGTAGAATCGTGGTTTGTACAAAAATGTTATGGGTTACTTTGGAGGAGTTAATTGTGCTCTTCTGTGCTCGTATGCATGTATGTCCTATCCAAAGGCATCTCCTGCTACTGTTCTCCATCATTGCTTTAAGATCTTTGCAGAATGGGCGTGGCCAAAACCAATCGTGTTAAAGAATGTCCAATTAAAGCCGGAACTAGGTCAAGATGAAGGGGTATGGAATCCGAAAACAAATGACAAATGTCGTAACGATTTATTCCCATTATTGACCCCTTGTTATCCTTCCCAGAATTCGTGTTATACTGTTATGAAGAGTACACGAGACGTGATTATCAAGGAGTTTGAAAGAGGAAGAGACATAACGGCCAAAATTTTGGACAATCAACTTGTAGGTGTGTTTCTCTTGTTTGATCAGTAGCCTTGGTCCGAGCTCTTCAAGGATTTCCCATTCTTCTCAGCATACAAGTATTACATTCAGATCGAAGTCGCAGCATCCACAGAGGAAATGTTCAATCAGTGGTATGGTTTCGTGGAGAGTCGTCTTCGTCGATTCATTCCTCTAATTGAGTCAAAAGAGGGTGTTAAGACACATCTCTTCCCCAAATCCTTTGCTCCCGTGGGCTGTATGTATGAAATTTGACTTGTAGCCAAACCGTCAGTTCTGCAAGCATTTCTACATTGCTCTCATTTTGGATAGTCCAGATTCCTTGGTGAACTTAGCAGGAGCTGTGAATACTTTCAAATCTATGTTAGGAGAAGTGAAGGTAATGGATGATAATGATTCGTAGCAATATGACTTGCAGACAGTAGAGATTGAGTTCACCGTAGGCATTATATGAGAGATATATTGTAGAGCTTTAAGAACAGTAGTAAAGGAAATGAACTTCCTGATTATTTGTTCCCGAATGGTAAGACAGTGAAGCGTCGTAAACGATCTCATAAGACTGAAGACAATGAAGCGAAACGTGCGAAAGTTTGATTGTGTTTGTTCGCAACTATGTTAAAAGAGGTTTCCAACAAATACTCAATGACTTCATTTAGTTAATAACAGGAGTCATGATCAGGAACAGTACTCCGTGGCTAGGAATTGAAGTACCTGTGTAACTACCAGTGAAAGTACCAAGATCCTTGTGCAGCCAAATATCACGTACAGCAGCGACTTCACCCTCTCTCATGCCACAGTCCTTAAAATCGGCAGTAATATCTCTAGGCTCTCCGCTCTTATTGAAAAGAATGACAGCAAACTGACCACTCATAAGAGGTCCTGCCCACACCTCAATATCTCCCTCAGGCACATCACCATCAACCTCCTTGTTTCCTCCCTTATCAGACCACACACGGTGACCCTGCACACCCAAGTCATCCTGATTCACAGCAATAGCTTCAGTGTTACCGAGAATCTCCAGAGTCTCCTCAGAAGCCTGAGTAAGATCGCAACCAATCAGAAGAGGGGACTTCATCAGGCACCACAGAGACATATGGGTCTTGTACTCCTCATAAGTCATACCTCCATTACCAATCTCAAGCATATCAGGATCATTCCAACCACCAGGTCCAGCACGACGCCACAGCTTCTCATTAATATTGGCCAGATCAAGCATGCTACCCCAAGAATCGTTAATATCGCCAGTAGTTCTCCAGCTGTTTCCCACAGAACGGGCCCATTCAGCAGGATTATCCACACCCCACTCACACATGGAGAAGAAGATGTCACGACCGCTGTTCAGAAGAGCCTTAGTCATTACAGGGTAACGATGCTCAGGAGTAGTACCATCAGTATTGCAGTTATCATACTTCAGGTAGTCAACGCCCCACTCAGCATAGGTCTTAGCATCAATCTCTTCATAACCAAGAGAACCAGGTCTTCCAGCGCATGTATAATATCCAGCATCAGAATAGAGACCAAAAAGAAGTCCCTTCTCATGGACATAATCAGCAAGTGCCTTCATTCCTGAAGGGAATGTCTTAGGATCTGGCACAATCACACTGTTATTGTCACGGCTCACCTGCCAACAATCATCAAGGTTCAAATACACATATCCGAGTTTGTCCAAACCCTTGTCGACAATGGCATCAGCTGTGTCTCTTGCCAACTGCTCGTTAATGTCACAGTGGAATTTATTCCAGGTATTGAATCCCATCTGGGGCTTCAGACCCAAGCCCTACAATAAAAAAGAGATTAAAACTCGTACATTGTTGATGGCAAAGACAGCCGCAATGATAAAAAGAACTAGTACAGCCTTCATTCACTTACTCAAAGAAAAATTGTGTGGGATCTATCATTTCAATGTCTGTCGTTGCACCATTGTCGATGCTATTTTCTTGATTTGTTATAAATGTCATCAAAAACACGAAGATTAATGGTGCCATTTTCGTAATTGGCAGGAAACACAATTCAACAAATGGGTATATAACAATACAGGATCGCCCTTTTTGAACAATAAAAAATAGAGAAAATTACTGGAAATTATAAATCTAGGATTGTTGCCGCACGAACATCGGCTTCACGAATGATCTTGTTTAGAGCAAACATCCACTGGGACCGTTGTCCTACACTGTTGCAAGCAAAGATATAGTCCCGAGAAGGGGTACGAATGATGAACCAGTACTTGTGATTTTCACCATTCATTTCTGCGCCTCGAGTTGCTTCTGTTTGTCCTTCCTCCAAACGAGGAGGGTTCTTGAACTTGAGGATGCTAGAGGCAAGAGTAATTGAGTTTATCCCCTCACGTTTGAGATCTTCATTCTCATCGCAAACGATAACTTGACAATTCTCAAGCATGAATCTATGAAGTGAGTAAACACATATTCCAAAACCCATTCTGAGCATCTGTATCATTTATATTCTTGAAGTAATACAATAGACCCTCTTTTAAAAGTACGAAATAGTAATGATGCCAGCGATGGCCCACATTTGTCCTTTTCCACATCCATCCGTTCAACTCTGTATCAGGAATAGCAGAGGCAATCATTCCGCTGTTCTGTCCGAACTGATCCAACACACGTTGATCGACAAGTTGACGTGGAGGAGTATCAAGAGTCACTCCATCTGTTTTTGCACAATCCTCTAACCACTGCTGAAAGGTTATGGGACATATTCCTCCATATCGTACTGGGATCAGTGCCTTTGGAATGGTACCAGGAAGCTCTTCACCTCCTATCAGCTGGACAAGATATGCCCAACGTGCTGGCATGAAAAGTGTACAGATCTTCCACAAGGCACGCAGGTAGAACGCTGTGTTAAGATTAAAGAATGTTGAAGTGTTCCATGAATAGACTGGCTTAAAAGCTGGGTCATTATTAATACAAATATTGTTGACTGACATAAAGGAAGGGAAATGACGAATGAAGATATCACCCCCTGCCTTTTGCATTTCTGTAGTGAATGCAGAGAGACTCGTCTTTCCAGTATCACTGATAATGATACAATAGTCTTTGTAAGCTTCGCAAATCCCTTTTTCCTGACAACCCTCATACAGTTTCTTTTGGATATTATCCATCATATAAATCGATGCAAGCACAAAATCTTCAATCTTCACAGGATGTTGGATGAAACAATCAATATACCATACAATCTTTCCGTCGTCGGTGACGCCAGTAGGAAAGCAATGCATTTCTGAAAAGGCTTGCTGAACATCGGAAATGGTGATCTCATCAGCATGCCAGTATTTGCGAAACAGAGTAGTCTGTTTGATTGCAACAACGGTCTTTGCAACGTCCATATCATTTTCAATTAGGAAGCGAATGATCTGCGTACTTCGATCACCATATCGGTAGAATCGGAGATTGGAAGGGAGTAATCGATCTACCTGAGCTGCTAACTCCCTTGCTTGAGAATCAGAAAATACTTTGACGTCAGCCATAATAAAGTAATCCTTTTCCACAAGAAACGTATCTAACAAACAGAGCAGCTAAATAATATGGTTTCAAAAACATATATCCTTATTTCTTCTCTGTGAACTCGGCATCCACTACATCTTCTTTCTTCTCACCAGCAGCACTAGCACCAGCTCCGGGATTAGCACCAGCCTCAGGATTAGGAGCAGCTCCAGTCTTGTAGATTTGCTCTCCAATCTTCATCACCTGCTGCTGTACTGCAGACAATTTGCTCTTGATTGCCTCAATATCCTCTCCCTGAAGAGAAGTACGAAGCTCCTCAATCGAAGTCTTAATAGCCTGCTTGGTGGCATCATCCAACTTCTTATCATGCTCCTTCACCTGCTTCTCCGTCTGGTAGATGAGATTATCAGCCTCATTGCGAGTCTCAATCATCTCCTTCTTCTTCTTATCCTGATCGGCAAAGTTCTCCGATTCATGAATCATCTTCTGAATCTCATCCTCGGACAGACCACCACTCGACTGAATCACAATAGACTGCTCCTTGCCAGTACCCTTATCACGAGCAGACACATTCACAATACCGTTGGCATCGATATCGAAAGACACTTCAATCTGAGGTACACCGCGGGGAGCAGGAGGAATACCCACAAGGTTAAACTCACCGAGAAGCTTGTTATCAGCAGCCATCTCACGTTCTCCCTGAAGTACCTTCACAGTAACCTCAGTCTGGTTATCAGCAGCTGTAGAGAACACCTGAGACTTCTTAGAAGGAATCGTAGTGTTACGGTTGATGAGACGAGTGAACACTCCTCCCAGAG
Source organism: Blastocystis sp. subtype 8 (assembly GCA_027406425.1). Classification (NCBI taxonomy): domain Eukaryota; class Bigyra; order Opalinata; family Blastocystidae; genus Blastocystis; species Blastocystis sp. subtype 8. The sequence goes on from JANPWN010000510.1 coordinate 26,202, forward strand.
TCTCAATACCCAGAGACAGGGGAGTAACATCAAGCAACAAAATATCCTTCACATCTCCCTTCAGTACTCCTCCCTGAATAGCAGCACCCATAGCCACCACTTCATCAGGATTCACAGATTTATTAGGAGCACGACCGAAGAACTCCTGCACCTTCTGCTGGACACGAGGCATACGAGACATACCTCCTACCAACACGACCTCATTGATATCACTCTTGGTGAGACCAGCATCCTTCAGACATCTCTCACAAGGAGTAATAGTACGCTGGACGAGGGGCTCCACCATGTTCTCGAACTGAGAACGAGTCACCTTGATCTGCATGTGCTTGGGACCAGTAGCGTCGGCAGTGATGTAAGGAAGATTAATTTCAGTCTCCTTCAATCCATCCAGCTCACGCTTGGCCTTTTCAGCAGCCTCACGCAGACGCTGCATGGCCATAGGATCCTTGGAGAGATCCACTCCCTGTTGCTGCTTGAAGGTCTTTACCAAATATTGGAGCAACGTTTCATCGAAGTCCTCTCCTCCCAGAAGAGTATCTCCATTAGTAGCCTTCACTTCGAACACACCTCCACTGATTTCAAGAAGAGAAATATCGAAGGTACCACCACCCAGATCATAAATAGCAATCACCTGACCATCCTTCTTATCCAGACCATAAGCCAGAGAAGCGGCAGTAGGCTCGTTGATGATTCTCTGCACATCCAAACCAGCAATACGTCCGGCATCCTTTGTAGCCTGACGCTGACTATCGTTGAAATAAGCAGGCACAGTAATGACAGCCTTCTTCACAGGAGAACCAAGGAAACCCTCAGCTGTTTCCTTCATCTTGGTCAGAACCATGGAACCAATTTGAGAAGGAGACATCTTCTGTCCACGCACGCTCACCCAGGCATCTCCATTGTCACCCTTCACAATCTCGTATGGAACCAGCTTCTTAATCTTCTCGACTTCAGGATCACTGTAGGGACGACCAATCAAACGCTTTGCAGCATAAATAGTATTCTTAGGATTTGTGACAGCCTGACGCTTAGCAGCCATTCCCACCACACGATCACCATTTTCAAGGAAGGCAACCACAGAAGGAGTGGTACGAGCGCCCTCAGAGTTTTCAATAACACGAGTCTGAGAACCCTACGAGAGAACTAAAACAACTAATGACCTACCTCCATAATGGCAACACAAGACGTTGTAGTACCCAAGTCGATACCGACAATGTAGTCAGTGGCAGTAGCCATCGTACGAATGTGCGTCTTTGCCTACTTGTCAGAGAAAACAATTTACCCGATACCAGGCCTGCCAAAGTAGGTCTCAAGGAAGACCTTGCGAATTTGGTGATAAAGCTCATTTTTGAATGAACAAATTCAATACGTAGAATAAATGTGAAGACGAGTGAAAGAGGAAACAGAGAACTTTTCCCTATTTCTGGAACATTCTACGACATAAGGGGTCCATTAATTCAGGTGATTTAACACGTATTGTATTCTTATACTATAGAAGGAGCTCATGATAGATTTCTAGGGTGACAAAGCATCGAAGATGGAAAGGTTTTATTTTTTGGGAATGACGATAAGACAATGTATATATACCAATTAATAATATAAAATAAAAAAATAGGCTCTAGCAAGTAAGACAGGTTTACGAATGAAACGCCCGGAGTTTTCTGCGAAAAGTTTGCACATGTTGTCAGGACACTGTCACAAAAACCTAATGAGTGAGAGTTGGACAACTGAACAGCAGCAGGCCCTTAACGAAGCACTAATTACTTATCCCGCTACTATGGATCGTCGAGAGCGTTGGAAGTATTATCATAGTCAGGGATACCAAATAGATTGATCGCTTCCAAAGTTCCGGGAAAAACAATGAGAGAGTGTATAGCAAGAGCGAAGACTCTCGTGGATCTAGCAAAGGCAGAGACAACCAGTGAATTGGGTATTACCTGCTATTAGAGAGATAGAAACTAGATTTGTCGACTTGTTCTCCGAGGGATGTTCTGATCCCTTTCTTTCCGAATATGAACAGTGCATCCAAGAAGTTACTGCACCTTATTTCTTTGATTTATAGACATATTGAGCTCGTCTTGAAGGATTTTTCTCAGGCTTTGCAGATCAATGAGGAAAAAGTGCATTCTATTTTTTGCATGAATGGAATATCAGCATAATAAATAGATCCTTTGCTATTAGAGGCGTGTTCTGATACTGGAAAGGTGAATAAGGTCATTAATGACTTAATTCAGGTCTTAAAGCGAATTGCAAGTGAAAATAGCAAAAAGGAAGTAAAGGAGTGCGATTCTTCGAAACTGAAGTCGGAAGATGACATTTTCATTCACAAAGACAATTCAAAGGATGATAAACTGAATGTGGGTAAGAAAGAACGAAGGAAAAAGGAAGCCGGGAAGAAAACATCGACTGAAGCGGAGATTCTGGACGAGTGGGAAGACAATGAACGTAGTATTGATACAATCTTCCTTCCACGAAGTCGAGGTCCTCTTGGTCGAAGTCGAGATGTCGATTTGAAACGTGTAAACATCACTATTAATGGGAATGAACTGCTTACAGGAGCAACCCTTCGTCTCCACGCAGGACGTCATTATGGTCTTGTGGGTCGGAATGGAGTGGGAAAGTCAACACTACTTCGTCGTATGGCCTTAGCTCGAATCGATGGTTTTCCTGACTATCTCATGGTATTGCATGTGAAACAGGAAGTAGAAGGCGATGACACACCTGTTCTCGAGACAGTCATTCGAAGTGACAAGGAGCGATTGAACCTTTTGAAAGTAGGAATATGAAAGAAGAGTGATAGATAGGAACATGATGACTTGGAGGCGGAGCTAGCTTCTCTCGATGATCATTCTATTGACACTGTAGTACATCGAATTGATGAGATTGTATCCCGACTTCAAGAGATTGATGATCGATTGAAGGAGATTCACAGTAGTACATCGGAACACCGTGCTCATGCTATTCTTGAAGGATTGCAATTTACGGAGGAACGAATGCATATGACTACACGTCAACTCAGTGGTAGGGGAGAAGAAGAGTAGTGATTTATAGGAGGTTGGAGGATGCGTGTTGCCATTGCTTGTGCTCTGTTCATTCAACCAGATATGCTACTGTTAGATGAGCCGACTAATCATTTGGATTTGCAAGCTATTCTGTGGTTACAAGAATATATCAAGAGCTATCCTCGAACCACAATAGTGGTTTCCCATGATCGACAGTTTTTGAATGAAGTGTCTGAGGAAATCATTCAGTTCATTCACAAGGATTTGCGCTATTGGCCCGGAGACTATAATTCCTTTATCAAGGCGAAGACGGATAAAGAGCGAATGATGGCTTCACTGCAACAGAATCTTGATGACCAGCGTGCTCATATTCGAGATCAGATTGCTCGACTCCAGAAGCAGCAACGTGCAAGTGTAAGAGTGAGTGAGAGGAGTGAGGAATAGACGAAGTCAGATATGGGAGGCACAATCCACTCTCGCCTAGTGAAGCTGAACAAGACTGGACTGGAAAAGACGCTGGATGGGAAGAAATGGAATGATCAGCGACATGTTGGATAGGGAGGAGCAGATAAGAAATAGGGAGGAATGCGACTAGGATCTATCAACAGTAATGATGGTGGATGGAAGAATGGGAAAAGATCTGCAGGTTCTGTTGTGGATCCTCCGGAGCCTTTGATCAAGTTCACTATCCCTCAGTGCGAACCATTGAATGTAAGAGGAACTGTATTTGAGTGAGCATAAGTACAATGGTCCAATTCTGCAGCTCTCAGGAGTCACCTTCACGTATCCAGGATCAACCACTCCAATCTTCGAGGATGTAACATTTGATGTCACTATGGGTGATCGAATTGCTCTGTTGGGACCGAATGGAATCGGTAAATCAACCTTCTTGAGTGTCCTCAACAGTAGTCTGGAGCCACAGAAGGTACGACTAGGTGCATGAGATAAGAAGTAGGGTGAGATTTACCGTCATCACAACCTGAAGATTGGGTACTTCGCTCAGCATCATATTGATTCCCTGGAGAACGGACTAACGCCTCTTCAGCACATGATGAAGATTGCTCCTCGTGCAACAGAACAGGAACTGAGAGGTTTACTGGGTTCATTTGGAATAAGTGGTTCTTTGGCTATTCAGGTATTGGTTCTGAATGAGAATAATACATAGCCGATTGGTACCCTATCTGGAGGTCAGAAATCGCGAGTAGTCTTTGCAACACTATCTTATGCTCAACCTCACATATTGTTGTTGGATGAGCCTACCAACCATTTGGATATGGATACGATTGAAGCCCTAGTCACAACGCTAAAGGTGTTTAATGGAGGTCTTGTGGTCGTAACGCATGATCAGTATCTGGTAGAGGAAGTGTGCAACAAATTGTATGTGATTGATGAAAAGCGTCATATTCGACTCTTTGAAGATACGTTTGAAGCATACAAGAAGTACTCTCTTGTAAACTACAAGCATTTCAATGGCTTTGAGGAAGACGTGTAATGATATCAAACAGTCTTATTGTACACTTCTACTCTTCCTTTGTTTGTTGCTCAGTTTCCTGTTGTTCTTCTTCATTACGAGGGTATACAACCTTCTTCTCCATCCAATTCTACTCCTGATAAACACACTTCTTGTTTACTTTCTTTTCATAGAATGTCATTTGGTTCCAGATTATAGTTAAATAGTTTGTAAGAGCTTCCTCAGGTATCTACACTCAATGCGATAAATGAAGTATACATCAGGGTACATAGCTTCAACACTGGATACATTTACATCCTTAAATAAGGCCATCCCACGCAACCGTAATCTGTTTATTGAGGGGTTTCTTTTGCATGCAGCTTCGAAATCTCGACTGACAAGAGTATGGAGATTAGGATAGTTGAATTCCATCTCCTAAAAATAAGCAGAGTCTTATAGCTTCACATGAATTAGGATTTTCTCATCTCCTTTAAATATAGCTGAGAATTCCGGTCCAATAAAGCTAAGATCCTTTCGTTTATCTACAATGAACTCCATGATTTGTCTTTCCTTCAATAGAATTTCTCTACTCCTACCCCAAGTCATCATGAAGAGATTGGATGGTTTGTTTTGCTCGAGAAAGCTTCATATACAAGTCATCGCGGTCCTGGCTTTTAAGGTTGAAAAATCTATCTTACTGCTTTTAGCACTGCAATCTTGCTCTTCAGAGCCTCAATATTATCGGTTTGATCCTCTTCCATGATTTGATTTGAATCCAACACGTACTAAACAACAATTTAATCCGATTTAGAATCACTATAACTGTAACTATCAGAGTAGCTGTAGCTATAGCTTCCTGAATCAGCTTCTGAAGACTGTTCGTGGCGACTCCTGTTTGATTTGGGTGAATGAGAACTACTGCGAGAGTGGCTTTCACTATCAGATCGATGTCTATGGTTAGAGTGACTTCGCTTGCGGTGACTTTGTGAGTGATGACGATCTCTTGAGTAATGCCTCCTTGAGTGACGATCATAAGAATGACGATTGTGAGAACGTCTTCTAGAATGACGACTTCCTGAACGACTTCCTGAACGACTCCTCGAATGACGACGTCTAAGTAACTTCAGAGGAGCTTTTATTCGATTTCCTCTACATGTCAAGACTGTCTTTCAGTTCTACGTGTCTTCCTTTGTGCTCCTAATCGTTTCTTGAATCTTTTCTTGGGTAACTTTCTCCTTTTCCTAACCATCAAACTCTTCGATCTAGAACTACTTTCTGTTTCTCAATCTCTTCCATGCGCTGTTGAACGAACTCTGCCGGAATACCCATAGGATCATTCTGAGCAGACAAAAGCAGGTTCCACAGCTTCTCTGTGAAAGCAGCCGTATTCTTCTCCAAAAAGGGAGTCAGCGTAACTTGAATGTGCTTAGGGTCCACTTTCTATATGTTATATTCTCTTTCCTATACCCACTTCATCGAGAGCTAACATATTGTAAATCATATCAATCAATACGTCATCTTCGAAACCTACTATTGATACAACTTCTTTTGCAATCCACGTCTTCATTATGTCGAGATTAACTTTCTTAACATCAAGCTAAAAAGATGACTTGATTCCCGATTTCCTACCTTTTCATTGAAATTGGAGGGAAATTTCATCGTTTTGATGATCTTCTTCTCGCTATCTGTAAAACGGAAATCAGATCCTGCTGATGTACCCTAACTATTATATAGATCCAACCAATAGAATACTCGAAAGAAACCTCCAACACTAGCCATTTTTAAACAATCAAAGGAAATATGCTACAGTAGGAATAAATAGATGCCTAATTGAGTGAATTAGATATAAGGAATGGGGTCTATTCCGTTTAATAGCTTTTTTCTCAAAAGGATTAAAATAGAAAGGATGGTAATAAGTTACTGGAGGGATAGAGAGCCCATTATTTCAATTTGAAGCATCATTGTTTTCGTAATGTCTGGAGGAACTGGGTTTTCACCCATTAGAAGCACAGTTCATGTGACAATGCTACCGTATTCATATACAAACAATGATGTAGCGAAACTTTTCGAGCCCTGTGGCAGAATAGCTCAGTTGATACGAGTTCTTTTGTTTATTCATAGTGTAACAATTCTTCGTGACAAGGTAACAAGAGAAAGCAGAGGAGTTGCTTGGATCCAGTTTGTTGAGTATTTGGTTCGTTGAAGTGATTCCATAAAGTAGAGAGTCAGCTGAAAAGGCAATTGAAGATCTTAATGGAACGAAGGTTGATGTATGTTCTGGTGGAGGTGTTGATAGATAGAAGTTTACTATCAAAGTGGAATGGGCAAAGGATAATGGAAGAGGTGGTGAGTTTATCAAGAAGCGGAAATATACCAAGGCAAAGTATTGCTTTGAATGTGGCGTAGGGTGTTTCTTATGTCTCTAATCGTTAGGAAACAGGTCATACATCCTATAAATGCCCAAGAAATGTATTAGGGGACCGTGCAAGACCCAAAAAGAAGAAACGAGATGTGGATGAAGAAAGCGAGAATGTGAAAGCATGGCTTGCAAGTGATGGTGATGATATTGGAGGTGCAGCATTCATGTTTTGATAGTGTATCATTTTTTGTTTGTCCTAAATACAGTCGTGTTAGGAAATGTACTTTCCGAGACAAGGAGTGGCTGTTCTCTTCCTGTGTATGTGCTTGGTCTTGTTCTATCAATTGTCCTTCCTTTATTGACTGTTTCACTTGTAGTAGTCCATTATATGATACTATGAAGCAGTTGAACATAGCAAGACCACAGCGTAGTGTATGTCCTCTTGTCCTCCTTTCATATTCTAGTATTTCATGATGGTTGAGGCGCTTTCAAAGAACTTAGTAGTTCAAGCACCACTTTCAACATTGAGTCTTGTACATTCGACGTTAGAAGTGACTCCAAACAATACATTTTCCTTTTATGATATTATCTCATCGATGCAGCCTCTTTTGGTAGTTCGAACAAAAGCATCCCTATCCAAGAAGAAACGGAAGAAGCGTACTGAGTCAAAGAAAGAACTAAGAAATGACCAGTATCCTCCTGATCATGTTGACTACAACAAAGTGGAGCCAGTTTATAAACAGATTAATATCGTCCAGTCCCGGATACTCCGAAAACTTAAACCAGCGCTGCTGAAGGAAATGAAGCGATATGATTCTCTAACCACATTACTGGATCCACATTTTCATCCTGAATACTATATTAGCGCTGAGGAGACTTACTATATGAAAACACTTCATGGAAGCGACTGGGCTAGAGAAAGACAGCGCTTGTATCAGTTAGCTAGAAAACGTAAAGAAGAGGAGGATAAGCAGTCGGCTGAAAAGCGGAGATCTCTGCTTTCTATTTTTTCTAATACGGAAGAAGGCGCTCCTGCATGCGATGGTTGTGAGATTCCTCCCATCAGCATGTTCCGCTCTCTTCCAACTTCCACTCCGATTCTGTTACGTGGTTTCAAAGGTAATATGGAAATGGAGGAGGTATTTGATACCCACTATTATCGGCTTCCTGATGAGAATCAAGCCTTTTCTGTCACAGCGATCTGTGTCACTACGTAACCCTATCCACAACTAGTCATTTCTAGACCCAATCGCCTTATGTTTCTTCGTCAGGTTTTGTACTATTGGACAGAGTATTCATTATCTTCCTCTTATCATGAGATCTATCGTGATTGTCATTTACGCTCCTATTTCCAGCCAAGAAGAGCTTCTTCAATTCATTTCCACACATTACTTGCCTTCACGTTTGACCCTCCTCTTGTATTTGTACCAACCATCTAATTCTCACATTTTTCCTGTAAATCTCCTTCGTAATACTGCTATTCGAAACGTTCGCAGTTCTCATTTCATGGTTCTTGATATGGATCTATGGCCAACTCGTACTTGATCTCCCACTGGTGAAATGTAGGGAACACCATCACTGAGATGCGAAAGATCCCTGAAGCGATTCTCCAGAGGAAGGATGCTGCTGTGATTCTCCCCGCCTTTTTCTTTGATCGGAAAGCCTTTTTGAATCATTGTTATTCTGTCGAATCATGTGCATTACTGTGAGTTCCTTGAAAATAGGTGACTGATAGAGCAATGGAGTATATGCCTCAAACAAAACCTGATTTGGTAGCGTGCATAGAGACTGGACATTGTTACTCATCGAAGAATGGAATGCGAACTCACGTAAGTGTTTCGACAGATTGTCAGTTAGATGTACGTGATGCCCGAATGGTATCTCGCCCCTCTTTCTTCTCCTATTTCTAAGATTCGATGTTTTATAACTGATTTCCAGGAACCTTATGTTCTTCTTCGGTACCATCGAGACACGCCTCTGTTTGATGAACATTTCATCAACTATGGTTATAATAAAGTCCAGTTAATTGAACATTTACGAGCTGCTGGATTTCAGTTCTACATTTTGAACCATGCTTTTGCCATGGACCTTCCTCATCCTGATTCAGCTTTTCGTAAGAATTACATCTCTTCATTGGATGGAGAATCCTTGAAGATGAAGAAGGCGTATACTGTTTTCCAACAATGGTTGAATACACACTATTCCAATGTAACGTCTTTTAAAGTGTGTGCTATGTATAAAGATAGTTATTATAGTTATATTTAAATAACATGGGTTTTGGGTGACTCTGTTTGGATACCATTGAAAGAGTACTAAGTAAACATATGTATCACAAACAGATCCTAAATGAACTGAATTTCACCCAGGAGATGGATCTAAATAACTATCCCCCTATTCCCAAACAAAGGTGCTGGGCTTCGAATCCTTCGTTACCTTTGTCTTAATACGATATGAGTTAACCGCTGTCTTTTTGGGAAGGGATTCCTTCTTCTCTTCTAATCGAAGTCCCTTCTTTTTCAAATACTAGAAATTACTAACAATACATTCAATCCTACTCGATTCATAACTTCTGTTCCATCAACTTTAGACACCGCTTCAATGATCTTCATATTCCACTCCTTATTTTTCTCCTTCCGGTCTCTTGCATGTTGCACTTCTGAAAATAACACCCTCATTCCATCCTAACCATCTTTAACCTTCGAAACAGCATCTTCTATCATAATAGCAGGTCTCTTAGGCTTCGTATTCTTCTTCATGACTTTTCGTTGCCGTGTGAACTTGTCTTCTGAATGTGCTCGATGTCTGGACTGAACAGGTTTAGAAGGAATGGTATCATCTTCCAGTGTAAGGTCTTTTAGCTGCTGTTTCAGAATCTTCAGAGACATGCTTCTTAAGACCTTTCACTAGATTATGATAACCGCGGAACATTTAGAAGAGTAGAATTCACCATATCTTTGTGTGCCATGTCGAACACACTCAAGACAAAAGAACATGAGAAGGATCCAGGTATGTCAAATGTGGTGACCCTCGGTATTGGCATGTCATTGTGCCTGATTGGTGTGAAAGTGTCCTCTAGTTTCATTGTCCCCATCCTGGGAAAGTTAGGATCTGTTTCCATGGCTCTCTTATACTTCTCTAACTCCTTTGCAAATTTCTTCGTTCCGCCAATCTTGAACCTATTTAAGAATGAGCGCAGTACAATGTTTTGGGTGTCTTTTGAATACGGATTGTATATTCTTGATTTCGCCTATATCATTCCTCCTTTGAACTTGGTTTGGAGCTTTGTCCATGGCATTTTTGCTGCCGTTCTTTGGACTGCTGAAGGCATCTATCTATGTGATAATTCTACTGATGAAGATCGTGGAAAGAAATCCGGTGTGTTCTGGACACTGTACATGACAGGAGCGGCCATTGGTAATGTTGCCGTTTATTTCTTACTCCGCTTCATCGGAATTGGAGATTATCCTTCCTCAAGTGGTTGGCATGACTCTGCATCAATCATGTTCATCTTTTTAGGAGTCATTTCTCTTCTTGGTGCCATCCCAATGTATATGTTGAAGCCGTCACCAGGTGAATCGAAACGCAAATTCGTGTCAAAAACATCTCCAAAAGTTCTTATAAAGAAGATGATTCGACTTATGATCTCTCCGAACATGCGTTGGTTATTGCTACCTATGTTCTTTGTGGGCTTCGAATATGTATTCATTGGAAGTATGTTAACTCGTCAGGTCCATGATACAGGTACTGTTGGCTTGATGATGTCCTTATTCTGTATTGTGGAGACATTTATCTCAACACCTATGGGACTGCTTCTAGATAAGGTTGGGAATGTTGCTATGTTATCTTTAACTACCTTTTTTGAGCTTTGTGCTCTTGTTACATTCTGGTTCTCCAACAAGGCCCAGAATGGGTTGTTTTATTTGGCATTTGTCTTTTTATCTCTTTCTGACTCAGCCTACGAGACTATTGTTCCTGCGATTATCGGACATAATTACTCCGATCTGGAAAGTGCGAATGCTTGTTACCGTTTATTCCAATACATGGGTAGTTGTATATGTTATTTGATTGCTCCTTTATTCGTTGATTCAACTACCAAGTGGGTGAGTGATGCCAATCTGTTGAAGGAACTTCTTCTCTGCGGAGTTCTTTGTATTCTCTGCTTACTCTTCTTCCTTGTTTATGACTTCACTTTCAAGAAGGAAATGCCGATTACTTCGATCAAGACCCCAACCGACGAGAAGTCTGTCGAGTTGCATCATGTTGCTAATGAGGATCTTGAGGATATTTCGAAGGATGTCCCTAAAAAGGACGTGGAGCAGAGTAAGACGGTTGTGGATGTCAAGGCCACGTTTAAATCAAATGAAGACTTCGTCCATTAGAGTGTTGTTTTATGATCCTGTTTGTTTATCTCACCACTATTAGATATACGGGGAGGATGGAAGCGATCCACACTCGAAGTGATGTTGTATCTCTCTTTAATAAAGTGGACAAATCAATTAAAGAGGATGCTATTGACACTTGTAGGCATGAACGTTTATGTATAAAATGATGTAGTTTTGAAAACATCAAATCAGTTTCTGTGTTCAAGTGAAGATCTGGAAGACTGTATTGAGGCCTATGCCATAAGCCATAATGTGGAAGAATTTGATTATTTGAATATAAAATATCTTCTTGACTATATTGATGTATAAAATTTATACCAGTTTGAGCTATAGAAACAAAGCCATTCAGGAATCGGAGGGGGAAGTTCAAAACAACATGGATTAGATATTCCAGCTCCACTGACTCCTTCTAAGAAACAACGTGGATCTGTTATGAACAGTGATGTCCTCAATACTCCCGCTTCAGGACGTGTATTTGAAGTCAGCTCTTCTCCTTCAGTTCGACACAATCAGTCCCCGAAGTAAATTCCGAGTTGAGAGGTGAGACCTAGGACTTGGCCAACACCAAGTAAGAATGAAATGTTCAGAAGCCGTAAAGAGAAGAACGTTATCGTAACTACATATTCGGAAGTTGATACTTCTCTCTGTAATGTTGATGCCCCTCTTTTGGATAGTCCACTGACATGTACTGTGGATCCAGGTGTTGGCGAACAGGATAAGGAGTGGGATCCAAGTTTGTGTGTCATGGATAGTGCTCGTTATCTGTCTGCTGTTGAAACTTCTGATAGTTTATATTCATATCTTATCGCATCACGGGAGAAAATGAATGTAGCATATGAAAAGGAATTCACTTCTGTAGAGGATTGTTTGGAATTGAATGGTAGATTCAATATGTAATTGAAACTGAGGTGTGTATTTGTGGAATGGTCTATTTCAATTCGAAAGCTGGCCTTCGCTTGACTGATTCCTCCATATCGCTCTATGTATCTGAATGGGTCTTGTTTAACTTTAGGATGAATTTGACAATCATGTGGCTCTACTTCTCTCCGAGATCCCTTCCTTTTCTCTTTTCCCTGGCCAGGTCCTTTTCTTATGAATAAATGAGGTATAGATTCTTGGCGTTGAAGGAGTGATGAACAACAGACGTATCCAGGTATCTCGACTCTATCCTGTATTATTGAAATGGAAGAATCATTGGTAGGGATATCCTTTATCGCTTCCTCGTGTTCCCCTCACTAGCCAAACGGATTCAACCTTATCTATTATTGTTGCTCGGGGTCCTTTCACAAGTCGCGACATATCCTTTTCTTAAATAGTGGATTGTTCTTAACCGCACGATTGTGACTATGACCAATTAGATGACTTGATTGGTCATCTCAGTACTGCAAAACCTTCTCTTCTTATACTTGTTTGGATATATAATGGATTTGAGTCTAGTGTGGACCCTTTGTTGCAGATTCGTCGCTAGAAACTCATCCTGACCAACCTTTCTTCAGTTCAAAACATTGGACAGATGTACAGAATTTGGGGATCCCCACTGTTATCATTCCATCAGTTGACGATGCAACAGCATTCCCCGTGTTCCCACAGTGTCCAGCTGATGTGAAGAAGCTAGTAGATGAAATGCGAGTAATTGAGGAGTAGCGAAACGTAATTACTGCTGGAAACCCATGTCTTCTTCATATCCAAGACTGTTTATCCATTGGTGTGGTAAATGGTGATGTTCTTATGGATTTGATTAGCCAGAATTACTGTCGACAGGAGAAGGACGTAAATAAACAGGTATTGTGTTGTCGTCATTTGGTACAACAGCAAAGTATGTATCCAGTATATCCAGCATCGCAGATACCGTTGGATGTTACACGGATTCGAAGACTTGTTTGGAGTTCCATTCCTGACATCCAGATCGTTGCAACAGATAAGATCAAATTTATCCACAATGTCGACGGAGTTCTCTTTATTGCTCCTAGATCTTTAGCTCTTGGAAATGGTGCTGGAACGTATGCTCGAATTACAGTGTACCCAATGAAGAAGGAAGGTAGTGAAGAGAATGTGTTGAATGCAGTGAGTCGGAGGTGCAAAGTTGAACTTATTTCGGTGTCGCCTGTTTGTTCATATTCCTCTATGGGTCAGCAAATCTCTTCTACAAACGCAGGGAGGAGTCCAAGAGAGGGAAATCTGATTCCATCTTGGTACCTGGAATAAGAGGAATATGATTTGTCTAGGTATGATCCAACTGCCAAACTTACATCTGAAAAGTTAGAGTTATGTGCATCTACAGTTCATCTTATGAAAGATGATAAGATGAAGTTGACTAAACGGTACCAATTGTAAGTCTTTTCATTTCTTGTCATGAACCTAGTTTCCAAGAACATATGAAAGTGAATGATATCTTTTATTATCTATTTGTGTGTCACTGGTACATTATCTCTCCAGGCCATAATTTAGTTAACTTTTGCATATCTGTTAATCAGTAGTTGCGCATTAAAGGCCGTTTGAATGAGAATGAAATGATTACTCTGGATATGTTGTCTTCTGAACCATTCTCAAAGGAATGCATTGATCAACTTTCTAATACCTAGGGTATTTTCAATAATCTTCTTCATGATATTCCTGAGCGTCTTTCGAAATACAAAACCTCAGGAGTAAGAGATTTGGAATTGATGGTGAAATTAGGAAATTGACAAGGCAATTATTGATGAAGCAAAACAATTATATGCAAAAGTTAGTACTGATCTCACCACGTATACAGTATTCCTTACATGTTTGATGTGGACAGTTTCGGATACATTTGGGTATACTTCTAGTGGAGTCTTCCTGATTCTAGGTGTGATGAGAATCATACGTTGATTTCTGCTTGGCAGGACTATTTGTCACGTACTCTCATGCTAGTTATGGACCTGTATTGTAGTACTCATCTCTTCCAGTGATTCGAAGGGACTTCGACTGTGAGTGGTTTGGTTCTTCGTGATGTGATGCAGTCACTTCATCAACCATTTATTGAATGGAACGATATTATTCTTTCAACTGGGTGTCCCCAGATCGACTGGCAACATCAATTCCTGGTTTATCTCACTAACATATCCCTTTTCCAGTCTCAGAAATTTCCTTAAATCTAAGCATTCATCCATATTTCAACTTGTAATACCATGAAGTTTGCCTATCAAGACGTCATCAAGGTTTTCTATGAATACTGTATAATTCACACATTCGATGAGGAGACATTCTTTGGAGACAATTCATATCCATGCTTTTTTCTGCTATCTGTTCCTTAACTTCACGTGGTATCCCAACAAAGTAGATCATATTCGGGAACATAGGGTGTGTCTGAAGAGTTTCTGTGATGTGTAGGAGATTCTCACAAAATGTGAAGAGATAATGAAAAGAGTGGGAAAGACTTCTGAGCGCAACATATGTAAACAGATGCTGGAATTATGTACCAATGTGCTTATTAAGCATGTCCGTATCATCGATGTAGTGATAATGGTAGTTTTTGAGAATAGAAGAATATGACTCGACAATGTCTGTGTTCAGATGCGGTATCTCGAAAGAAGTGAATCTACTTATTTGTACCCTATCGGATTTGTTTGTTGATATCGTTTTGTACTACCCAATTGTTACCAAACAGTTTCCCCATTTCCCCTTTACAAGATATCCATATATCTTGGCTTCTCGGATATTTTAGACTTTCATGTTACGTGCATCTGTAATTCGACGATTCATGTCGTACGATAGTGGTGTTTCAGACTGATTTGAAGATCCTTTCCCAAAGGTCGAAAGATTGTAATTGTAGGAGGAGTTGCTGGAGGCGGTAGTGCTGCTGCAAGGTTGGGTGCGCATCCACATGCCTTAGTTCTAGATTGCGACGTTTGGATGAGACTGCATCGATTACTGTATTTGAGAAGGGACCTTACAATGCGTTTGCAAATTGCGGACTTCCTTATTATGTTGGAGGCGTTATTCCTCAGGTAGTTTCGGAAACGAAGAATCATGGGCTAGGAAAAGAGTCTTCTCGTATCCAGTAAGAAACAATTTAAGGAGTATTTTGATATTGATGTGAAAACGAACCATGAGGTTGTGAAGATCAACCGCAAAGAGAAGACTGTTGTCGTGAAGGATCTGGTAAACAACAAAATGTAGGCCAGGAGAGAATATAAGATGTAGTTTTGAAGCAGCTTATGATAAGCTCATTTTGTCCCCTGGTTCTCGTCCATTTATTCCTCCAATCAATGGTGTGAACGCACCTGGAGTTTTCCAGCTTCGTGATATTCCTGACAGTCGTCAGGTAGTTCTAGTCCTGAGAGGTGATCAATAGATTAAAGCATGGATTGAGACTCGCAACGCCAAGAAGGCGGTGATTGTTGGGGGAGGCTTCATTGGTCTGGAGATGGCAGAGAATCTCAAGATCAAGTAAGTGTATTGTTGGTCCTTGAGTATAGAGGTTTGGATGTAACAGTGGTAGAACAGGCTCCTCATGTGATGCCGAATCTATCCGATGAGTTGGCTACACTTCTGGAGATGAAGATGAAAGAGAAGGGAATTCATATTTTGGCAGGCAGCAGCCTCAAGGAGATTATCAGTAAGGATGACAACTCGCTGGAGTTGAAATGTGGCGATGGAAGTACTTTGCCCTGTGATTTGGTTCTTATGTCCGTGGGTGTGGTTCCTAACAGCGAGCTTGCACAGGACGCAGGACTGGAGCTGGGTGTTAAGAAGTGCATAAAGGTGGATGATCACATGATGACCTCCGACAAGGATATTCTAGCAGTGGGAGATGCTGTACAAGTCAAGGACTATGTTACTGGTTTTGGTAGGCAATGAATATGGTCCATAACAGCTAGATGTAAATGTGCCTCTGGCAGGTCCCGCTAACCGACAGGGTCGTATTGCTGCGGATGTACTGTGTGGTCTTCCTTCTTATTTCCGAGGAGTTCAGGGGACAAGCGTTTGTGGTATGTTTGATTTGTGTGTGGCTATGACTGGTCACACACCCGCTTCCTTATTGCGGTATTAGGTAGAGGAGGGGACTCATATGTAGCTCGAATGCGATGAGCCCTGACGATATTGGTATTGTCTCTGTGCATTCTCCCAATCATGCGAACTATTATCCAGGTTCTTCAATGATTCACCTCAATCTGACTTTCAATAGGCGCACTGGTCAGGTCTTAGGTGGTCAGGCTGTGGGAACTGATGGCGTTGAGAAGCGTATTGATGTAATCTCCTCCTACATTCATATGAATGGAACAGTCACTGATCTCGTGCAAGCCGAGCTATGTTATTCTCCTCCTGTAGATTATGTCACCACTTCTCATCTGTAGTATGGCGCAGCCAAAGATATAGTAAATCTTGCTGGAATGGTAGCTGAGAATATTTGTCGTGGATTCGTACATCCGGTATCATGGGTCCAGTCACTCAATGAGGATACGTTCAAACTGGATACTCGTGATACTGGTGTCTTTAATGTTCTTACTGATGTATGTGGTGATGCGTAGAAAGATCCTCTTCCTGGTTTCAACAATATCCCTCTGGGTACACTTCGTGACAATCTTGATAAGCTTCCAAAAGACAAGGTCATTGATGTTTCTTGCCGAGTTGAGATGAATGAGGTAGTTAATGCATAGATTGGTCGAACTGCCTATTATGCCTGTCGAATTCTGGAACAGAGAGGCTACAACGTTCGTCATCTTCCCGGTGGATGGAACACATATCGTCTTCTTCCTAATAAGAAGTAATGACTTGTTTTGTTTATTAAAGAAACATTAATTAGATAATCACTTTTCGCAATTGCAAAAAGTAATTATGACTCATTTACAATGCAACCATCGTTCAATTATCTCAAGGGACATGAGAATAGTGTAAATTGTATCTTGAACCATCCCTTAGGTTTATTCTCAGGAAGTGAGGATAAGACAGTCCGATTATGGGATCTTCGTCAACAACGATGTGTCAGATGCCTTAAAGGAGATATCTACGATGAGGTCGCATGTTTGTCCACATATCCAGACAATGACAACATGCTCTGTGTTGGTTGTGATACTGCTGTCCTTCTATATGATATTCGTAATACAGACGCCATAGTGAAAGAGGCTAGGGATTCCATTACGATGAATAAGGATAGTGTGAATCGAATTCAGCCTGTAAAAACGAAGGACTCCAAGTATCTAACGGTTTGCGATGATAAAGGGTTTGTAGTGTATGAGAATGATTCTCTTTAGAGATATTCTTTTATGGAATTTGGATAATCCAGATGAATCAGTAACCTTTGAAGGGATGCATAGCAATATTTGTACAGATATACTCGTGTATTATGAAGATGGTGTGTAAGGAATTGTTTTGTTCTTAATGATAGCCCATTGTTTTATTCAGGAGGATGTGATTACCATGCTATCAAGTTTGATATAAAAGGTGATATTATCAAAGAATGGTCCATTTCTCCTCTTCCTACGAGCATTACTTCAGTAAATCCACCATTTATTTTCAGTATAACACGATCTGAAAGGGATGGGATGGTGTATTGTGGTTGTGGTGATGGCAGTATTCGAGTATTGGATAGAACGGGAGATCGATATGTTATTCAACCTCATGGTTATAGTATCTCAAAGGTATGTGTTGAGAGTCGATTTGGACTTTAGATTGAGTCATTATGGAGAAACAACAATCATACAATTGTGAGCACAGGGTGTGATAATCTCATCTCCCTCTCTTCAGAAAATCTCAAAGATCATACATTCAAGACAGATGTACAGCTCAAGCTACGATGGAAGCCAAATACATTTGCAATTGTGGATGAGTTTATTGTTGTAGGAGGAGTGTCTAATAATCTTCTGCTTGTTAAAGGTCTTCTAAACTGGCCTGTTTGTTCATTCAATTGTTGATGATTCGAAGAATTAGATGATTCACCTAATGTTATTAACATTCATCACTTGTTCGATCTGTCGTATTCAGTTGTATTCCTTATTTGTAGTAGCAATTGGACAGGGGCATGAAGGTGATTCATTGCACTCGTTGGTGGAAGTACTTGTTGGTGGGTACATTTTTATAATATAGGTGTCTTCTTCAACAGAATCAGCAGTTATCCTACAAAGTAAAAAGAAGCGTATGCTCCTATGATTATTTACTTACATTTTAGGTGTAGCAGAATACAATCCAACAATAGGGCTTCGAAGGACACTGAGAAAACGAAAGTCACTTTTGGAAAAAAAGAAAGGCTCAGAGGAGTCTGGGTCCAAGGATATAGACGAAGAGTCAGCGATTCAAGATTATGTAACAGAATTGAACTTGAAACGTCAAAAGAAGTTGGAAGAATTGATGAAGAGTGCAGCAGTATTACGTACAAAGGGAGACAAGTTGCCTTATAAACCCGACACATACATTCAGTCGGTGAACAGATCTCCTCTTTTGCATCGTTCAGAGTCCCTTATTCGTGCTTTTGAAAGTGAACGAAATCTGAACCCAATTGGAACCTCTTCTCCAGAATCTACATCCGTAGACGAGTTTATTCTCAATTATAACATTCTGGAAGTTCGTGCAACAAGTGTTGTTGTTGTGTTGAATTCCACAGCAAAAGCAACTGTGTGGTGTGAGGCAGTGAAGCCAGGAGAAGTAGTTGATACAACAGTCTTGCGAATGAATCAGAAGGGTCGCAACATTCATGGTTTGATATTGGAAGGAATATCACATAGGTGGGGTAACTGAATATTACATGATCCGCGATCTGTCTCCCTCTACAGAATATGAGATTCTCTGCATTGGTGTATCCACTGTGGGAAGTCAACAAGGATCACATTCTGTTACATTTTGCACAGAAGATGCTCGTCTCACGATTAAGCACGTCTCTCGTGAAGAGAGTAGTATTTTTGTTTCCATTGAAAGCAACACAGATTTACCTGCTCACTGTGTGCTTTATGATGATACTTGTAGAGATGAATACAGTGACTTATGCATAGTAGTTTCAATTGATAACCAGCCTGTGGATCCCAAATCCTCGGTTGCCCATTTTCAGTTCTCTTCGGATAATTCACTGCTCACAAAGTGCTCAATTCTCCATTCAGATGGATCCTGTTAGTGTATATTCATTCTGTGATAGCTAGTACTTGTTTCAACTTCGTTTTTCTTGATTCCCCCTGTTTCGACTGCTCATTCAGTATTACCTTGGGTGATTGCTGCTATATTGATAATTGTTTTGATTGGAATTTATTTCTTTAATTGTCGACAGCAACCGTAGGTGGTTAGCTCATGATTAGTATCTAGTTCAAAACGGATTCCTCCAATGAACTATGGTTTGGAGGATATTGAAGTACAAGAGCTCTTGGTAGCGAAGAAACCAACTCCGAGACCTTCTCGTAGTCGTACTCCAGTTGGTGAGCTAAAGAAAACTGTGATTTGCAGTCGTTGTAGAGGTGAACTGGATTGGTTAGGGATAGGTGGATTTGAGAATGATGCTTCCTTTTCTCTGTGTCATGAATGTGGTTTAAGTTTATTACTGTTACCTCCATTGGTTTTGTCTGTTTGTTTACTATTCTTGTGCGACAAGTAGGTTTTCGGTAATCCCAATTTCGTAGCAAGCCCAATT
Organism: Blastocystis sp. subtype 8; assembly: GCA_027406425.1. Taxonomy (NCBI): domain Eukaryota; class Bigyra; order Opalinata; family Blastocystidae; genus Blastocystis; species Blastocystis sp. subtype 8. The sequence continues at coordinate 45,967 of JANPWN010000510.1, forward strand.
CTCGCTAAACTCATACAAACACCAAACAATGCTGGCATCTGTTCCTGGAGTGATCTCGAAGCGTGTAATGCCGATGATGGTG
>JANPWN010000515.1:0-13094 GCA_027406425.1 Blastocystis sp. subtype 8
AGCAGGTCGACTCGGGAGTTTCATCGGAGGCCAAGTAATTTGAGCAGGACTGTAAGCTTGAAGACACAGATTCATCGATAATGGACAAAGTATTAACTAGATACATTTGATACTGTATTGAGCTATCAACAAACATACCCACGATTAATCCACTTTGATATTTTTAAAGATGCGACGGACAAATACCTCGCTCGCTGCTGATGACACATACCCGCAGAATAATGAAACTACACTCACCAACAGAATCTATTATTCACTCCTGTCCTATTTACTCACTGATTCCGCGAAAAAGTAGGCCGCTTGAACTGCTCCATTCATCTCTGTCTTGTATAAATAGAAATAGATACAATACAAGAAGAGATAAATTCCAATCGATGCTCCACTACCAAAAGAAACCCACCTCCAATGATAGTTCTCAGCATTCAGTAGCACATAAGTACCAACGATACTCACACATACTTGGATGATGATTAGAATCACTATCTGTCAGTCACTCCTTCATCACTCACATAGCATGCACGCTAGGAATCCATAAACATAATAGTATTTGTAAGACCAGATCGATGCGAAGATGAAAAAGATTTCAATGAAGATAGAACCGAAAGGCAATAAACCACTCACCAAACAGATGAAACGAGGTTTAGCGTAGAATGCAGCGGGGGGAATTGGACTTGGCAAGGAGGCCACACGACAAGGATTATTTGGGTTTCCTTTTAGAGAGCGGCCGAGAATAGTTCCCAGGGTATGGAGGGGTAATCCAAGGAATATAAGAGATATAAACAACGTCAGAATATTCCGTAGTGGGAAGTGATCGAGTGCTCCATACGCCATTGAGATTAAACACAGTATTGAATATGTCACGATCACAACCACTATGAATCAGAATACCGTCATGCACTCACAAGGAATCGAGAAGCAGCCTTCAACCATCACACGTTGCCACAATGGAGATGTGCGGGGGAAGAATGCTTGCTTGTAGATGGAACCTGCCACATATCCATTGACAGCAAAACCAATCACATACACAACAATTGTGATAGTTAATACACTGTCATCTATAGATTATTCAAGCCTCTTTCACTTACGTCCGAGATAATGGCCTGCCACAAGAATACACAGGAGAGACACAATCAGAGTGAATGCGACATGAGCTCCATCGCCCATCAGAATTGCATACAAACGAAGTGATGAACAAGGTCTGAACACATCTCCATGGATTCGCTTCCATCCACTATCATCACGCATAGTCATATCAATCGAATCCTCATCATATTGCTGGGAGTATCGAACATAGTCCAAGCTTAGAGTACGCATCATAATCAGAGCCACTAGACCTGCTAAGAACACCACTATCATGAAACTGTTGAAAATACTGAACCAATGAATTTGGGACTCGAAAAAATTGTATTCTAGATAACGATTGAAACGATCCTTGAAGGGAATTGTGGACTTGACAAAGTTAATTGAAGTAGTGATCTTTAGAGGAGTTCCGGCCTCAACTACACGTGGATTTGAGGATGTCATGTTGACTTCCACGATCTGGTCTCCATTGTAACCCAACGTGAAGATACGATGGGTATAGATACGTGCCTTTCCTGGAATTACTTCATGATGACTCTACGTTTGACTTCTGTGAAAGATACTTACTCCTCTCTTTTCCATCTCCTCAATTTCCTCTTCTGACATATTAAGATCTCCCACTTTGGCCCAGATCGGAAGACCATCAATTTCCAACTACAGTTCATTTCATGAAATTCTCATACCTGGTACCAGTAATGATTAAAAATAGCCCTCTGTAGTCTATAAGCACCATCTTCTGACAAGTTCCTATTTGTCAATTTACGGATTAAGCACACACATTTCACACAAAAGCACATTGTCAGCATTCTTGAGGAATGAAAAAACAATTCCAGAGTTCTGCAGCTGAGTTCCCTCGATTACCTCGGAAATACCTCCCTTCTAGTCACAATCAAGAAATCACTGAAAAAACCCACCTTTGTTTTGATTCCTTCAGGAAGGTCAGGTCTGCAGAATGGAAGAGAGAAGTAGTCATATGTTTCGTGAGGGTTGTGATAAGGACCGATCTACAAGTCAATATCAAGAGATTCAACATACGCGGTTTGTCCATGCATAGAATTGATCACCAGGTTTGTACTAATCGTCAATTCCAAAGAGCACTTTCATACGACATGTGAAGCCTCATTACAGCTGCACACTACGAGCACAAGGCACAGTAGGATAGGAAACATGCTTATTCCCTCTTTCTTTGCAAAATAACTTCAACTGCAGAAAACGTTCCAATTTCGGTTGTCCCTATATTCTATTCAAAACGAAACAAACAAATGTATAAAGGACATTTACACTCATCTGAAGAGGAATTAGAGCACTTTTCAGTCACAAAGCGAATAATCCCTTCATTTACAGTGCTAATAACATCATCGCCACACTTAGGTTCTTCTGGCCTAGTATCCCATTCAATCTCTTTGGACTCAGGAATATACATAACACTTGTTGAATGAAAGGAATCAAAAAGGTATCTGAGTTTATCATCTTTGTATGTCGATTCCATAATGGAAATATCCTCAATATAAGGGAGTAATCGAAATATGCAATTAGAAGGATGGTTTCTCTTCTCTTCATTGAGAATTGTACTTTCATAACGGGAAAAAGAGTTTCCTATAATAGTGACTTGTTTAAGTGTTGATCCCCAATTACTCCAAACTAGGATATTATATCTATTCATAAGAGACTTCTAAGACTCACACAAGTCAAAACTACAATGAGGCATAAAGAATAAGGTTTCCTCCGTTACTTTCCGTTTCCCCTTCTCATTTACAGTAATAATAATATTCCCAAAATGGCTAACAATTTTTGCATCCGTCTACCTCATAGTAACAACAATCGTACACTACATAATCCATAGCAGGATCAAAGACTTCAATAGGTTTCGATATCTGAAGCAAAGTATGGAGTTCAAGAATACAGGCATATTGATATTGTGAGACCAGAGAATGATGAATACAACCAATACCTAGAGCAACTACAGATTGAATAGGTGGTCTCTAAGGTTGAATGATTACCTGTTATTCTCACTTTCCTCAATTCTTCTAGTATTCTCCGAAAGAAGTCATATTCCACTAGTACATGGCGAAGAGAATTAATTGTATTAATACAAGCAGTTGTATCAACAGTATCAGTATCAGGACTATCTAATTACATTAACATAATGTATATACCCAAAATAGTCATTTATCTTGGTTTTCAACCCTGTAGGAATCGCATTGTTCGTCGGAGGACATCTATGTGATTATCCTTCAATTTAAGCTCATTTCTTATTTTTCTTCCCTCTTTTCCCCTTTACAATAATAAAATCATCCATCCTTAAAACAAATGTGACAACAAACAGATTTACCAGTATTTCTTCGTTATCCAAATGCCCAATACAAATGCTATAATCATCCCAAACAACAGTTGATACATAGTAATCCCAGTATACAATGGCATTGGATCTTTCAGTGCAGTTTCCTTGTTCTGGAGATTGTCATCTTCCTCGTTTGAAACATGGGTGTCGGTATGAAGGATTTCAAGTTGTTTTTGGGAAACTTGGTACTTCTTTAACAGTTCATCTGCAAATTCCTTCAATTTAGTATGAGCAAGTGTAAGTTTCTTGAATTCATCTTCCAAAGAGAAGTACTGAGCACTCTACTCAATCAATAACTGCTTCTAATCTATACTGTTGGAGTGTCTGCAGCGGATTCTGGAGGTTGAACAGGAATTGACGATGAACTACCAGCAGTGTCATTAAAATCAGGATGTCAAAGTGAAGGAACATCATTAACGATACAGTATGGATATATATCAATCGTACTGAAAGAAGGAATTGCTTTATTGATCCCTTCTCCGCCATATTCCACTACAGATCAGCTCCATGAATTAATCTTATACTCGTTTATTGAGAAGATCTATGAGTTCAGTCTCTGGAGCATCTTTGACTTTGTCGAAGAAGAGTTGAGAAATCTCTAATACATTGAACTGAAGTTTAAAACTATATTCAATGAGAGATCAGACATCATACTGTTCTTCCTTTCGTTTCATGTTCTTTGCTATGGAAATCAATGCATCGACATTTGATGAACGAATTGAAACTATTACTAAGACAACCACAATAGTTACACCTTCAATATCTTTTATATCGCTATTACCCATAACAAAGAGAGAGGGATTTGCAATAATGTGTTTTCCAGCATTTGATTTCATTTTGATCACAATCTGTACATAACTCCATTTTGATCACATTCAACAATCTTTCCACTCACATTTGTTGCGTGGATTATGCCTACACTGGAAGATCCACTTTCCACTGTTAATCATTTCAACCAGATATAGTTTACATTTTAATTCGAGTAATTTATCTGGGCTGAGTTGAAGAATTTGGTTCTCTTCGGACTCCATGAAGAATGAATGATTGACTGGCCCCAACTTCTAGGGTTCGTTTTTACTCTTGAAGGTCCCTCAATACATTTAGATAACGAAGGACTCCATATCTGATTCAGTTCGTCTTTTTCTAATTCTATGACCATTCGACTGTAGAACAAACAAGAATTGAAACAAATAGAAAGTAGCAATTACTTAAGACTAGGATCATCCTCCTTGGCATGTTTGCACCATTTCTGACTAAGAATATGACGTGTAGGAGGGATCGGTCTTCTCTACGAAAGATGAGAAACACAAACCACATCAAATCTACCTCCAGATTAATAGAAGCCATAAACACAGGGATGCAGCAGGCAATCATAGCTAACGCAGCAATCTTGGTATTGCGCTTCCAATTGGCGTTTTGGTTCCACCAACCTCCAGCAGGAGACCAGACATACTTAGGGTAACGAAAATGCTACAGTATGATCCGCTACACGAAATCCAACCGTTCCTCCACTCATTACTTGCAAATTAAGTGAGTTTGTAGGGAATGTTCGATTTCCTGAAATAGTCCCTATTTCGTATAAACCCTTGTTTCTATCCTCTCTCAATTCTGCAGCGTTAGTAGAACCCTACAGATCTTATTGTAAGCATTTAGTCTGTTTCATTCCTTTATTGTGATTCAGAAGATTGTGCTCAATGAGTGGTCCTTCAGATGATTTCGAGCTCCCCAGTTCATTTGGAGTGCAAAGACACCAGATGCGTTGAATTCGTTATACTGTGTGTAATGCGTAGAAACTACATCTAAAACGAATCTAAATCAAATCCATTCGATAAAAGAAATAAAGAACAATCATATCAAGATCATGGAAGCACACAAGTCAATTTGGTTTCAACTTAATGTATTTTGATTCTTATCTTATTACTAATTACGTAGGAATTTGGAGCAGAAAACTTGCTTCGATTAGAGGGATTTGGGCACTCTGCGCTAGAAGTTGTATCGGGTAACTATTTTCATAAAAGATGGCTTGAGGTGGGACTGTATGTTAATTGATATCTCTAGTTCAAGGAGTATATGGATTCATATGATGAGGAAGCAGATATGGTAGAAGAGAATAGTAGCAATTGGTATTTTAGTGAATGTATAGAAGTTGTGACAGTGACAAAGATGGATGTGATCCAAAAGCAATTAGATGACTTAAAGGTTCTAATTTTGATTTCCATTGAACTATAGGCTCGAATGGATATGATTCACAAAGATTTGGAGAGGAAGAATGCTCAAATCGCTGCTTTTAAACAAAGCGTTGAACAAGAGAACCGTCGAACTTCTATTGCTCCTGCAGAACTCGATGACGAAAATGATGCTGTAAAGAAAGAAGCTGCAGCAAGGAAAGCTCTTCTTGAAGAAATGATGGCCCGACGTCAACCAACAGAACTTGATGAAAATGATTAATGTTTCCCCTTTGTTAACAAACACGAAACAGCGGATGAGCAATCATATTCGATAATGAGAATTCACAATTGGAATCTGGAAATAATTCGAACAAAACTCCAGTTTCAGTCTCACACAATACGTTTGCATTCTCTGTTAATCCTATGATCCTCAATTTACGAACTACATTATTGATATCAATACAGTCTATAACACTTTGATAATGTGCCCATTTCTCATAATACCTCGGCAACAAGAAGTTACATCCTTCGTTATTGAACGCCTCTACAAAGTCTCTAATATACCTCAAACATGCTAACAAAATAGGTGTTCGAGGAATTGGCCTGTCCCGCTGAAGAAGTGTCATCAGATTAAGTTTATTCGTATTATTTACATTAATTCCAATTCCAACAATAACATATATATCGTCCATTCCTTGCGAAGTTTCACTCAGAATACCGCATATCTTGTTCTCATTTGCATATACATCATAGGGCCAATGAATATTGACTTCAAATCCCTACTGCTTATCTCACAACTCAAATCGTACTGGATGGGGAACTATTTCATCTAAAGCAAGTACAACTGATAGAGCACAGATATGTGGAGCAAATTCAACTAGATTTTTTGTTGTAGGTAGTTTGATGGAGAAGGTCAATCCGCCAAAAGGGGAGTCCCATACACCATTATTTCGACACCGACCTCGTGTTTGCAATTCTGAGACACATACATTGTTGGTTACAGGTCCTTCATGTTCAAGTAAAAACTTCTGCGTTGTTTCCATACATTTGAAATATGACAAGGTATAGGGGGCAAATAAGTTTCTTTGTTTGGACAGTTCTTCAATACAGATTTCTTCAGGGTTTTCATTCCGATTTGCTAGCTTTGTTCCATCTTTATCAATAATTATTGCCGTCAATTCTCTTTCTTCTAGGGTTTGATGATGCACACAATATAGGTACTGTTTCCACTCAATATTTTTCTCATTTCAAAATAAAGAGTCATTTCCTCTTCTTGCTGCTTTGTTTGACCGATCTAGACTATGACTAATCCTTTTTTCATCTTACAAAGAGAAATGAATCTGAAACAATTGGAGTATCCATTTTTGATTCAAATACGAAAGGACAAAACCTTGAATGCAATACAAACAAACAATTCCTTAGAGTTTCTCATTCAAACGAAATAGCTTCATACGAACATCACGTAATTTGTTTTTCAACTCCGCAACCTATTGTTAAGTAGCCCATTTCTCTACTATCAAGGATATTTTCCGATCGTTTGATGTATTACGGCGCAATACACTCCGTGAAAGAACTCTATCTAGAGCTTCTTCCAGATTCTGTAATCTACTTCTCATGTCTACTCTTCACACTTACTTGCTAAAGAGATCGTCTATACAACCATCATTCATCACCGATGTCGAACTAACAGATACCGTCTGACGAGATGAAGTCTGACTGCGATGAGCAGTTGCTAGTGAGTGCTGACTGCGACTGGCTACTGATTTGTGATCGGTAGCTGCTGCTCTTGGTCGGATTTGTTTCGGAACCAGATTGTAACAATACTTCATGATACCATCATAAACAGAGGAGTTAGGAGTATCATACACTTGATCCATTCCTCGCATAATCACACCCTCATCCACGTATTGTTTGACAATAATTGATGGAGATGAATTATAGGGAGGCAAACAAGCAATGAGAGTGATATGAGTATTTCGGATAAACGGACGTAAATAGAGAGTTAACTTGCTGTCACGGAAGGGCTTACGCATACCAGGAGCCAACACATGATTCAGAGTCTGGAAATGAGATTGAAGAGATAAATATACCATAAGAGAGGTTGTTGCTTCGGGGTTTCGTGTTAAGCTAATGGAGGGACTGACACCTGAGGTAGAGAATTCAGGGAGGAATCGATCACATGGAGGGAGAAGTACTAGAGAAGTGCGAGCCATCTAGATAGGAATCTAAATTCATTCTTACAAACTGTCCTTCCTTATTAATGATCTGCCCAACACACACAACACCTTCCTTCCATTCATACCCTCGACTTCTCGTAGCAACATGTATTACACTCCGAATATCATTCTCATTACATACACGATAGGACTTCATACCTCGTCCAAAGATGATGGATCCACTATCAATCATTTGTCTCTTGGTCCGATTGGATAAGAGATCATAAACACAGCCATTACAGATACTCCAAATACTCATACACAAACTCCATCCTTCTTTCTTTCCAATCTCATTTAGAGTATTTGAAAGTATAGTAAAACAAATACCATTTTTCTCATTCACTGAATTCTCATTCACTGAATTCTCATCATCAGATACATTTTCAGATTCACCAAAAAATAATTCAGATGCTTTCGAAGCAAGCGAATGATACAGTAAATAAGTCAAATGACCTCCTGTGAGCAATTTTGGAGTCTGTGAAGATACAGCTTTGGTTAGACTTGAAACTCCCACTTCAACATCACAAGTAGGGATTATAGATGCAAAAGAGTGTATATATTGAGGAGAAGTGACAACTGAATGCTGTGGATCGACCGATGACAATGCTGCAGCTCCCATCAACATCACTTCTACCACCTGCTAGGATCATCCATTCATCTTACACCTACAGAATGGTCCTGCGGATCTTCATAGACACCTCCACTCATCTCCTGAAGACCATCCAACAGCGAAGACTCATTGATTGGCTCCAAAACTGTAGGCTTTTTCTCACTCCCTCCATCTCGAGTCACAAGCACAGTAGAGCGACCATAGGGTCCCAGGGTCTGCTTTGATACCGTGGGAATTGGGCGAAAGTGTGGAGAAGAAGAAGAAGTGACTGCGACAGTGCTCCTACTACACTTCACAGTAAGTTGCAGGACTTACTATAACCTTGAAGCAGCAGGTTTCCCTTCTTTCTTATCTGCAACATCAAAGGACGTAAAAACAGGAGCATCTACTTCAATGTTCACAGTGTTCATTCCATATATTGCTTGATCCATTCCTGGAGCTATTTGAAGAATATCACTTGTATCCAAGACTTGACTTGTATGCTGGGACATCATCAGCGATTTGCGCAGTCGAACTGTATTAGGACGTTCCAAAATGCTCTCTCTCCTAGAGATTATAGTCTATACACTATACTAACACAGCATTAGGAGAAGCTCCGGAATTATCTTCAATCTACAATAGCAAAAACATAAAATCTATTACATAATCTTTTGCTGCAGTAAACACCTCCATCATATCATCATAATCAACTTCACAAATAATATCATCTAGAAATCAAAAATTCAAATAACACTAACAGGACATAATTTCCTCCTTCGAAGCACGCAAAAAATCATCAATCGTGAATATCCCGTGGCTGTAGAACTTGTTTTTGTAGGATGTCAGGTCTGTGCATCACATTTATAAGTTGATTATACTGATTGTACTTAGCAACGTAACGAACATGTCCGATCCAGTTCCTTCTGGATCTACATCTGGAGAGATATGTTCAAGTGAGTCTTGAAGAAAGCTTTGCTTCTCTTCCATAGCTCTTTTTTAAAAGAATTCAGTTTTATAAAACCCCGAGCATGATAATATGAAAACAAACAGTATCACTATCTTTTTCGTAACAAGAGTACAAGGAAGCCAATATTCAGGAGAGAAAAGTAAAGTAAGACTATCAATCGGAAGGTGGGTGAACGAAGCATCAGCTGGATTGCCGAAAGACTCACCTCGTCATAGTCATCAATCTTTGATAAAACGACATTTGGAAGACCGTCAGGGAGAATCCTAGAAATACTCCTGGGATGTGCCTTTTCTTCACTTACTCCATCTTCGACATCCCTCCAGCCATCATCTTCTCTCCTATAACTCATTTCTATCCTCAATACTGACCAGCTCCGTCGCATACTTTCGCTTCTCGCTTTGTCCCTCAATGCATCAGCCAGCCTGTATTCCAAAGCACTCTTCTCGCTATTCACTGCATCTAACATTAACTGTTTCTTCAAAACTGTTTGTTGTAACTGTTCAAATTGGGACTGAAGTAGATTCAACCCATTCTCTTTGGTTTGTTGTCGCTGGGATTGTTGCTTCTCCAGCGACTCAATCTAATCCTCATTCCAATCAACTAAAGTCACCTTCTGTTGTTGAGTAGCCAGCTTCTCTTCATACTGATGCACTGTTGTTTTCATCTCTTCCTCAATCAGTGCTTTTGAATGTAATAACTGAGCATTCTCTCTTGCCACTCGCTCCTTCTCACCACGCACCTTCAGGAGTTCGCGTTCTGCTATTGCCACGCGATCTTCCATCTGTTGGGAGGCGTCCATATGTGAATCAAAGCGGAGCTAAATAATCATGACATAATAACTCATACAGTATCATCGAGCTGTTTCTGTGTAGCCGCCAAGGAAGCAGTGAGTGAACTGATCGAAGTTTCCTGCTCTTTCAGCTGGCCACGAAGGCGATCTTCCATCTGTTGATGGGAAGATTGCTGTTCTAACATCTGAGTCCGAAGGGAGTCATTCTCTTCCATTAATCGTTTGAGCTGTTCTTGAATGGCACTTGCTTCCTTCTCACTTTGCTTCATTGATCGTTCTCGCTTTGCCTTCTCTTCGCCAATACTTAGTTGGAGTTTGTAATACTCCGCCTTGTTACTCTCTACTTGGGATTGGAGCTGCATGATCAATGCGTCCTTCTCATCCAATAATGAATCTGTTTTATCCTTCTCTCGATCAATCTATGCTTCATTTCACCTCTAAGTTCACACCTCAATTCGCATTACCTTGATCTTGTTCTCTAATAGATCGATCCGTGTTTCTTTCTCCTCCAAAGTCTTTTTCAGAACACGACAATCATCTTCTCGAGAACTCAGCTCCTGTTCCACTTCTTCCAGTTGATGACGAAGTTCATCTGGATCACTACTCATGAAATGACAGAAATATAACCTATTTATCGGAGATTGGAGGCAACTCCAACTGCGCATTATCTAATAGAGTAACTGCTGATGGGGAGTCCTCAGGAGCATCGTGTGGCTCCACGCTGGCAGTTATATGCAAACCAACTTCTCCATCAAGCTCTCCCCACTCATGCGATTCTGGTTTCTTCCCTTCCTCAAAAGATGGATGAGAAACAGTCAACTGAGATGGCTGAGGCGATATAAGGTTATTTATCTTGTTGGAGACGGTATCTGGTTTATCATTCTATGATTCACAATTAGCAATCGTAAGAACATTCGGAAACTGTTCTGATACACAACGCTTGTGAGATGCCTTCACTTTACAAGCCCAACCAAACGTATTACATTGTCATCAGAGTTTAACGTAGCCATTAAGGAAGCAACATCTATATCGACAGGTTTCGTTTCTGTAGATGGTTTATGTACTACTGACTTTATGGGATTCACCACTTGCCGAGGAGAAGTGGGTTTTCTTGATCGTGGCTGCAAATGATGAAGATTAAGGGATCTTACATTTCTTGTAGAATATCGCTCTCGATCACGACTTGGATTAGTAGAAGCATTTCCTGTACTCCGATTCTCTACAGATCTGGATACTATTATGCACATAGTCAGGGATACCTGGGTTTGTACGATGTAGAAGTATTTGACGCTGGTTATTATTTCGAGTCGCAATTCTTACCATTTACAGATCGATCTGCGCGTTGATCCACACTTTCCAAAAACTCTCCAGCAATCTGAAAGATACGATTCATTTGATTTGGTCTTAGCGAGTCCGAATTCTGCCTCTTATTCGGCAATAAAATAGTCTAAATATTTGGAATCGGATAGTCATAGTCTAATTCTCCTATTAGAGGGTTAATTTGATTGTTCTCAGAAGATTGGGCTTTATGGTTATTATTCCACTTATTTTTCGAGTGCACTGATAATGAAGAGTCTGATGGTGATGTGATTGTGTTATTAGATCTTCCTTCTCTATATCTCTTCAAAGCATACAGGAACAATTTGAGATTTTTTGGAAGAGTAGGATTGAAAGTATGATTGAATGTGAAATAGATCTCTCCTAACCTGCTTAGAAGAGGAATTGAGATGAAGAGATCTCCATTATGTGAAGTCAATGAGTTGTATTGTTCCAGTATGAGTGGTGGTTGAGATGTTGATGATTTTAGTCAGTTCAGTTGAGATCCGATTCTTACTCATAGTTGTTCAGAGTACTGTGAAGAATGATAGTCGATATTCCAAACTGTTTCACTGGTTCCTAGACAGAATTGGTTTATCTGGAGATAATGAGGTCAATCATAGTTGTTGTATCATATCCTGATGAACTCATTATTGATTATCAAACAACTATATCTCTTAACATGCATTGTTTCGATTAGCGTGAATGAATAGTGAGTTCATGCAGTTATCAGTTCTTCCATGAAGTAACTCTCAAAGTTGCTAATTACGCCACATCATCTGAATAGTCTATTCAATTCAATAACCCATGAGGAGTTGAATGGTACTATCTACCGAACTGTATCGTTATGGCTAATGATTTTGAAACTTGGACCAAGGAAGTCCCCACCTGTTGTCCAGAAAAGTCCCATAGAGGTTCATACCTTCACCTACAATAGTCTTATTCCCGAATTATACAAATTCCACTAAGAAAACTCATGAAATACTATTCCTTTTATTCAAAGAAACCACGATAATAAGTACAAGACTCCAACTTTCTTAGCCATAATAATACATTCCTGTGGATGGTATCATTCAATTCCTGATGGGTTGGTGAATTGAAGAGGCCATTCAGGTGAAGTGGTGTAATGAGAGAGTAACTCTCTTTCATGATGGAATCGAAAGTGTCTATCATTGTTTGTATTCTTTTCAGTTGATCTAGCTGCTCGAGGATCCAGTCTAGTATTCACAAATCTCATTTCAGTTTTTGACACCTTTTCAATCATCCATATATGTAACTAAAGGATGAGGAAGATAGTGAATGGTAGAAGTTGATCACTGAAATGAAGATTTATTTAAATAGAATAGTGAATGATGTTGTTATAAGCAATTCTGTTTGATTATATCAAAGAGTTGAGTGTCATAAAGTGCTGTGTTCAATGGATTGTCAGTAAATGAATTCATGTCTTACACAATACTACAATTGAATGATGATGAGGATGGTAGAGAAAAATGAAAGAAGAGTAGGGTGAGGTGCTAGAATGAAAGGATTGATAGGATTAGTTGAAAAGTGTTGTGAATGGTGATTGAGATAGGAGTGTTTTGATTTGGAATGATAGAATGTGAATAGAATGATGTTGATGAGAAT
>JANPWN010000518.1:0-18396 GCA_027406425.1 Blastocystis sp. subtype 8
AACGCTGATGACGATGACCACGAGCAGGGTTGGTGTTCATTGTCTTGCGCATGAAAGCCTCACGACGGACAGAATTACGCATCACTACACATTCAACACACTACCAATACAACCTACTGTTTCCAGTGATGTTCAACTCCTCACAACGCACACAAACCACTTTCTGACCACAAAGCAACTCCTTAGCGACAATGGAGGCCAAACGACCCATGATATGGCCACGACAGTCAATGACAACTTCCTTTTCGAACATTTCTATACCCATGGTTAGATTTCCATTCTTCAAAACATTCAACATTGGTTTTTAAATGAAGGGTAATAGATTAGTGTCTCAAATCAATTAGTACTTACCTTGAGTTACTGTCACACAGAATAAAGGAAAATGTATAGTGTGAGTCTTATTGATTATTAAGAAGTGGGTATCACTAGTCGAGTTAAAGGAAAAGAAAGGCAACCATCCTTCTTATTCATAGCATTACTATACCCACAACAAGAGATTATACAACATAGAATCTTCATCCAAAAAAGTCCCAGACTCCTTTCCACATGAATATTTCACGATATTCTTATCTATTCACATTACATCTCATTCTATTAAAAGAGTCACACCCCTTTATTCAACTTGCCCAATAGGCAGCTGAACATCATAACTATCATTCACAAGTTGTTGTTGTCATGAATCCTTTACTCTACATAATTCCTTCTCAATAATCAGAACCACTGGTGAGGGGCGAATCTGATTGGTGGAACCAATTTATTTGGTGCGCCTTCAAGCCACTCATCACAAACACTATAGTCGATGGATAATCTGACGGATTTAAGTAAGCAGTTGTGTTATTTATTGTGATTCCTAGATTTTGGACTCCAAAATGTCACTGTTACGAGAGCACTTGCTTCCTTCACTGATGTGATCTATGTTGCAAGTGCCGTTCTATTTATCTTCTCTATTTTGGGTCTAAGTCAGCAGGAGAGTGCTCGAGCTGGAAACTGGTATGATCTAGTTGACATATGTGACATAGGTTTGGTATTATTGGTATGGTTGCATGCATTGTCATGCAATATATTCGTACGGGTATTCTTGCCAATACTTCTGATTGGAGTTTGCTGGTTAATCCCAGTGAAAACGGCAATATACTGAACCTATATCAAGCGTGGTGGTTGCCTCCTGTTGTAATTATTATTGGTTTGTTGATTGGTGTTTGGATGGCACGTTCTGTTGCAATGACGGGAATGCCCCAAATGGTAGGTCTACTCAATGCTTTCGGTGGTTTAGCTGCTGCTCTTGAGGGCATTGCTCTGTATTTCTCTCCCAAGTAATGGTTGCCTCCTTGTTCTAATTCATAGTGCTCTTACATTCTTGACTCCTCAGTACAGAACTGCTGAGTCTGTCACCCAGGTTGTGTTTATGGAGATCGGTATCTTTGTTGGAATTGTCACTTTTGTCGGATCGATTGTTGCTTGTAAGAAGCTGGACGGAAAGAAGTTCAAGAAGCTTCCTTCTCAATCAGTTTGGAACACAATCTTTGTGATTATAGCTATTATTCTAATGATTCTTTCAGGCTTAAGTTCCTATTTTGATGACTTTGTAAGGGAGTATTATCCCCCTGTCCTTCCTGTGGGAAAGTATGGTTTTATCTTCAACATTCTGTTGATTATCGTCTCGGCTATTTACGGATACTACTTTGTTGTGCCTATTGGAGGCTCGGATATGCCTGTAGTAATCTCGGTGTTGAATACCTTCTCTGGTGTCAGTGGATGCACTGCTGGTTTTATGCTCCAGAATAGTATGCTGATCATTACTGGAGCTATTGTGGCTTCTAGTGGAGCTATTCTTTCCTATATCATGTGTTTATCTATGAATCGGTCACTCCTTAGTGTCCTTGCTGGTGGTTTTGGTGATACTGCCGACAAGAAGGAAACTAAAGAAACAGCTAAAGAGGAGAAGCCTCATTTCCCCATCAAACCTGAAGCTGTTGCTGAGTTGCTACTAGATGCTAATAAGATCATGATTGTTCCTGGCTATGGTATGGCTGCAGGACACGCTCAACATGCTGTCTCCGAGATGACAAGTATTCTGACAGGCATTGGAAAGACTGTTTCTTTCGGTATTCATCCAGTTGCTGGTCGTCTTCCTGGACACATGAATGTCCTTCTTGCTGAGGCCAATGTACCTTACAATATCGTATATGAAATGGATGAAGTGAATCCAACCATGTCTGAGAATGATGTGTGTCTTGTCATTGGAGCCAACGATACTGTGAATCCTGCGGCTGAGAATGATCCTGAGTCGGCTATTGCTGGAATGCCTGTGATTCGTGTGTGGGAATCCAAGCGTGTGGTTGTGTTCAAGCGATCAATGAATAAGGGTTATGCTGATGTCGAGAATCCAATGTTCTTCTTCGAGAATACCAATATGTGTTTCGGAAATGCCAAGGATACCATTGAAAGCATCGTGGCTGTACTGCGTGAGAAGGCCAAGAATCTCGAGAAGCAGGTAGTTGGTGGTCTGACCACTATTGTGAAGAAGGAGGAGGCTTTCGACTATGCCAAGTTTGAGACCTTTATGACTGTTGGTGTACCTAAGGAGATTGGTGAGGAAGAGACACGTGTGTCAATCACTCCTACCGCTGCTATCAAGATTCGTAAACTCGGTTTCCGTGTGATCATGGAACAGGGTGCTGGAGATGGTGCCAAATTCTCTCCTGAAGAGTATGAGAAGGTTGGTGTGGAATTGATATCACGCGAGGAGGTGTTCCGTCAAGCAGATATTGTGTTGCAGTTGAATGAACCTCTTCCTGAAGAACTGGAACAGCTTCATAGTAAGCAGATTCTCGTGTCCTATGCTTCCCCTGCCCAGAATCCTGACATGCTTAAGAAAGCTGCTGATAAGGGTCTTCAATGGTTGGCTATGGATAATGTGCCTCGTATTACCACTGCTCAGAAACTGGACTCATTGTCTTCGATGGGTAAGATTGCTGGATACCGAGCTGTGATCGAAGCGTCGGCAGCATATGAGGGTTTCTTCGCTCCTCAGATCACTGCTGCAGGTAAATATGATCCTTGCAAGATACTGATTATTGGAGCTGGTGTTGCTGGTTTGGAGGCCATCGGTGCTGCTAAGAACATGGGAGCTGATGTCCGTTGCTTTGATACACGATCTGTCTGTAAGGAGCAAGTCGAGTCGATGGGAGGAACTTTCTTGGATCTGCGTGTGCCTACCAAGGAGAGTGGAGAAGGTGCTGGTGGTTACGCCAAGGTTATGTCTCCTGAGTACATTGAGGCAGAAAAGGCTCTCTTCCTGGCTCAAGCTCAAGAGTGTAATGTGATTATTTCAACTGCTGCCATTCCTGGAAAGGAAGCTCCTAAGTTGTTGATGCAGGAGCATGTTGAGGCTATGAAGACTGGTTCCGTGATTGTGGATCTTGCGGCTCGTACTGGTGGTAACTGTGTGTTGACGAAGCCTGGTGAAGTGATTGTGCATAAGGGTGTAACTATCATTGGTTACAAACAGCTGCCTTGTCGTATGGGAAGGATTGCTTCTGAGATGTATGCTAATAACTTGTTCCGTTTGTTGGAGCATCTTCATGGTGCTAAGGAATTCAAGATTGATTCATCTGACGAGATTATTCGTAACATGTTGGTGTGTACAGAGCAGCAAGTAACCTATCCTCCGAAGAGCAGTATCTCCGCTGCTCCTGTCAAACCTGTGGTCAAGAAGACAACCTCTTCGAAGCCAGTGTTACCTCAACAGAAGATGAGTGATAACGCTCGTCGAGCTTTGGCTGTGGTGGCTCTCTTCGTCTGTTTGATTCTTATTGGATTCTTCCTGCCTCCAACCTTCACTTCTCAGCTCATGATCTTTGCTCTGTCAGTTATTGTTGGTTATAATTCCATTTGGAACGTGACTCCTTCTCTACATACTCCATTGATGTCAGTCACGAATGCAATTTCAGGTGTTGTGATTCTGGGTGCTCTGTTCCAGGCAATCGATCCTTTCAATAGTATTTCCTTCTGGGTATCGATGGTTGCCATTGTCTTCGCAGCAGTGAATATCGGTGGAGGCTTCTATGTCACTCAGCGTATGCTTGACATGTTTAAGAAGATGTAATTCTTTTTGTTTTCGAACAAATAAGTTATGACTCGCTCCCTAGCTTAACAAAGCTGGGAAGGAAGGCATTTACATTCCCTACACCCTCTTTCGTTTGTGAACGGGTATCTAAAAGTGAAATTCGATAATTGGACATGCAAGAATATAAATGTTTGTAGTGACATTTCGCTCCTTCAGCGCAGTAACCTGCATTGAAGTTGCGACAAATAGGGACGTCATCAGGAATCTATTAAAAAAACTAAGATACCAAAGTTTTACCTTTTCATGTCGAAAGTTACAGTGGTCATTTGTACACTGTCCAGCGAGATAAAATGAGCACAGTGGCAACAGATCAGGATTCACAACATGACTGAGCTTGCAGTGCTCATTCTGACAACAACCCTATCCTAATATTGAACTTCATTCCATACCCTCAAAAAAGCAGGACACATACGTACTAGTGCTGGATCGTGACGGTTTGGGCAGGTTGGATTGGAACAACTACCAAATTTACAGAATGTCAAACACACATCTTCTTTCTTCTTTGCCGGCTTGGAAGGAGCCATGACCTTATCCATCTTACTTCCACTAACAACATACTTGTCTCCATTAATGATAACAACCTCTTTCTTAGAATCCTGCTTCCGCTTTTCTTGGTTCAGCAAATCAATTGATTTCTTTTGTTGCTTCAGAAGTGCTATCTCTGTTTGAAGTCGTTCTAACTCTGGATTTACAAATGTTGTCTTTGAGATGGCTTCCTCGATCTTCTTTTTCTTTGTATAAACTAGAGCTGAGGAAGAAAAAGAGGATCCACCTCGTGGGTTAAATGGAGTATTTGAAATGTTGTGTTTGACCTTTTGGGAATACTAGGCATAATTTCACAGTAGTTGTTATGATTACGGGATGTGAAGATGAATAAGGCTTTCGTTTCGATTTCTAGAAGTAAATTAAGATGAGAAAGCTATATACTTTAGAGTAGTGAGATTTCATAACAAACAATGAAAAAGAAAAACTCATTTAGGGAGTCGAGAAGCAGCAAAATGAGATATTACACAGTCGCAAAATTCAATTACCTGTTTGAGATACGATGCATATAAAAGATCATCATCTTCGGAAAACAGATTAGGAGCAATCATCATAGCCAAGTTCTTTGGATTCATCTTATTCTCATTTGAGTACAATGAGACTTCAGCTAACAATGAAAACAGCCATAACAGCAAATCTCTGTTTATGGAGGAAAGGAGAGAAATAATTTGGTAGCAATCCTATAAAATGATGGAGAAAGGAGAGTGAGTACAGTAATATCTCGACAGTTCTTTAATTCACTGAGAGAGATTGAATTTAGAATTGGGACAGGAAAGGATCTGAAATATGTCTGTAAATGAAAATAATTATGTAGTAATGTACTTTTATAACAGGAGCAATCACGTTGACTTGATCACAGGGAATATCGGTTTTTGACCGCACCTCGTCCCCATGATCATCCAGATATTCAATTAATCTGTCAATGTCATCTCCAAGACCTGATAATCGGAAAACTCCATCCTAGAAATAAAGTGACAAAAAAACACTATTACTGACGTCAATCCACCCACAGAAAGAAATTTCTCTTTCAGTGCTACAAGAACAATTGGTATATGAAAGCCTTCGTCTACGATGGAAGGGAGAATGGAAGGATCAATTCCAAACACCTTTTGCCGGGATGTGGCAGAAATGCTGACAAAATCTCTCGTAGTATCAGATGTGAAGAGAATTAATTTGGAGAGTTGAGTGGATCGTGTGGTGAAAGTGATACTTGCCGTAACCGTTGCTATTTTACCCTTCTTTAGCACTACAGTAGTCTCAGAGAGCTCCAAATGAAAATTTACATCCTTCAGGTTGGGAATCGGCTCAATGCGAACCGTTTGTTGAGTATTGGAATGATTCGTAATCGTAAAGGTAAGAGAATAAACCTTATTTAGATCTAATTTAGATCCTGCAAAAAGAAGACAGCGAGGTGTAACTTCAAAGGAAGGAATCTAGATGATAGAGAACGGTAGTTATTACGTCTTCATTCTTTTGGCGAACATACGTCATATAGGAGTTGCAGATACGTTCAGGGCGCATATACAAAAAACGCTCTAGAAGATGGGTGATTCGGTTATTCACAAGACTATCAACTGTTTGGCCTCCATACAACACTCTAGATTGGAGCTAGGCACTAAAATATACTCCTCATAAAAGAAGACCGTATTGCTCTCACACATGAGAATTGGAGGGATATCAATAACTCGAGCGAATGTCCCCGAAGCACTTTGATTCATAGGAGGAATTGGTATATCTGCAAACAGTGCATTCGCATCTTTCACAAAATCTTCACTAGATACGGAGTTCATATATCGTTCTACATCTTATGCAATCCGTTCACACGTAAACTTTTCAACTTCATCGTTGATGTCAATGTATCTGTCAATTCAGCATAGTTATCACACGAAGATGCTACAAATTATTCCAGGTTGTTATCCATACAAACACGAAGGGAAGTGGGTGTTCCTATCAAATCAACGTCTTCTAATGATTTTTCGATTCGCTTTGAGTAGTATGGTGCCAACTGTCGAAATACATTGCTTGGATAAGACATTTCCAAGTAATCTGTGATCATCTTTTCTTTCCATTCTTGTGGATTTGGAGAGAATGAACTGGACAGATGTAGATGATACGACGATCGAAAAGAGTCTTGGTGATTTATGTGCTTTAAGGAATAATGGTTAGATTCTATTTCAAATACTATTCAACGATCAGATGAAAGACTGGATAAAGAGGAGGAATCTATTCCAAATGATCCCTACTCATTTACACTTCCAAATGGGGAATTATTAACTATGTTTCCTGTACAGCTAGATTTAGATGTATAACTAATCAAAAGATATGATGTATAGAAAGCTGTGGTGGAGGATAGAGCACCAACAATAGATGATCTTATTGTTCCCCATCCGTCTTTTACACTTCGTGATATTGCGACTTTTGAAGTACTTGATCCCAGGATCACCGAAAAGGAAGAACAAAATATTGAAGGTGATACCCCTATTGATGAGAAAATGATTCCGATGATTCGGGATGTAATTGACTCCTATCTGCAGTCTTCAACTCCTATCCTCAATTCATATTACAGAATCTTCCCTGTACCCTTTTCAACTGTCAGTTTACTTGTAGCAGTTAACAGAGCAACAATGGCTTTCGATTCTCTCCTTTCCTTACAGCAAGCAAACTGTGGTGTCACTTAAATCGCTCAGCAACTCTTCTCCCCTTGCATTATCTCTTCTTCGACTCTACTATCCTGATTTACTCCAAGATTGTGAGGCAACCCCCTTAATTCAACAACTGGTCCATATGTCAGGAGTTCAGGCCTATTCTAATGATTCACTACGAAAATTACATGCTTCATTCACGGAATCATGGCACAATGAGCAACTAGCTAATCAGTTTTTCCTTTCACTTCACTTTCTTCTTTCTTCAAATAAACACTAAAATAGAATCGAATTGGATTATTACTAAACATTCCTAACTGAACATCAGCATCTGCAGTATTCTTCAATCCATATGCAAGCATATAATAGCCAGGATTAATTGAAGTAAATAAGAAAGTAGATGAAGCGTTTTCTTCTAACTTCGAAGCAGCTACTGCATCTTTCAACATTAACGAAGGTGGTTGATTTCCATTCGGGACTGTAAACAGAGCAACCACAGGAACACAACCCAATGATACCGTGATCCTGACCGTTAGAAGTGAGGGCCGTGTGAAACACATACGACATCTACTCATTATTAATCCAACCCAAATCAACGTCTCAGCAGCAAAAAAACCTCGTAACCCTAACACACTCTGACCTGTTGTCTGAGCAATGAGTGTATTTATGAAGGTGTAGTTAAAGAACAGATCCTTACCTAGATCCGGGAGTGGAATAGAATGTGTTTGTGACTCTTGGAGAATCAGAGGATGTGACGATCGAATTGAGATAATGTACTCTACATCTTCAACTGGCTCAAATCTATCTGTGAAGGTAACTAGACAATGCTCCATTAAGGATATTCACTAGCAATTAGTACATAATCTCCGGCTTGTAATTCAGTCTCCAATACACATGCCCCCAACATGAATCCCTCAGCCTCAGCTAATACATGTCGTCTATTAAACTGCTCTGCTTTTACATCCTCCAATCGGAATAAACTTAAATGAATGGCAATCTCTCGATTCTTGATGGTCTCAAGCCGAGCATTGACAAATGTTGATCGAGTGATATGAACAATATAGCGAGGATTCGCTTTGAAGGTCTCAAGAGAAGGCTTACCACCATTATCAGCCTTCCATACGCCAGCTGCACGTGATGAAAAGTGATACTGTGGGAACTCCGTAATCGGTTTCATGGATCCAGTCACTACGGATGGGTAGCGGACTTGAAGCGAAAAATCGAAGGGTTTCCGATTACGAGGCTTTTCCTTATAAGCCATCACAACTATGGTATACGTTGTATGACCGGGAGGTAGCAGAATTCGACACAAATCATATGGAATATTGGTGAATGCAGCATCAGGACGAATTGGTTTGATAGAATCCTTCTCCTTCACCATATACTTCACACCATCAGTTTGATAGACTTGTAATGACATTACAATCTTCGTTTGATCCGAACCCAACATATCTTCATAGTCGGTATAATGTCGGCTAAGCATAATGTGAACTGGAATCACCTGGTTGGAAGTGTTAGTAAGTTCAAGGACATACTGAGGACATCCACTAAGATTCCGCAGATCACTCGTGAAACCAAGATACACATTGGTATAACAATCGTGATATGTAACAGATGTATTAAGCAGCTCTGGAGACCAGTTCACATTGCTACGATTAAACAACCATTCTGTCATCTACAAGGTTTTGTAATAACGTCTGAAGTCAGAAAATTCCATCCAGAACAAACCATCATCTGAGGAAGGGTTTCGAAGACGCTGAGTATAATCTGGACATAAACGCTACTTCACAAAAGAATCATGATTCTTACCGATCGCATCGTCACAGACCAACTAGTTTGGTCTTGATAACTGAAGCGTCCCTTCCAGCATAAGTGACCCCATGGGTTACGTAACTGAATGAGTCGATATCCTTCAATCTCAACAAGTTGTGTGATACAGTAACAGTGGCCCTCTGCAAGACCGAGACGTTCTTCACAATCTGCCCCTAATTTACTGAGCGTTCCCGCGGTTAATAAACAATCTCCAGAACTATACCTGAGCATTCAATCTATCATCTACTTGAAGGCTCCATAGAGTTTGGACCAAACTGCATCTAAATTCTTTTCATTCGAGAGTCGAATACTTTCGGGAATCCATCCAGTCAGACTGTAAGTATCCTGACCTCCATTGCCTCCATCATAAGAGTACCCACCGTGTACCTTCAGAAAAGCCTTCTCCAGAAGAATAGGCCACAACTCACCCTCATTACGACTGAATGTACAGAGAGGCTGCATGGAAGCAGTGACAAGAACACGATGATCAATCACTACCTTGCGAGGAATACCGTTAAACACCAATTTCACGATATATTTCCCTGCGGGATTGAATAGAGGACGCCCATTCCGCTGTGGATGTAGAATTCCAGTGATGAGTGGCTTCTTGAATCGAACCTCATGATTGGCACAACTAATAATCGATGACACAATAGTGCAGTCAGCAACGCTGTGTTGTTTAACCACAAAGGGATCTAGTGGGTAACTAATAACAGTTGGGTCTGAAGACAGTTCAAAAGGAGAAACAAAGCAACACCCACGCTTAATGAACTCAGGTTTTAAGTGATAATCAAAGTTATCTTGAAAGGGCTTTGTATCGAAGTCCATTGCATCCTTGTCCATCCAAGGAAGGAATACATTTCCATTGATCGTAGAAGTACGTCTCACAATGGAGAGTTCGTGAGTAGAGAGAGGACGATCAACATATGATTCTCGTTTCTTCACTGGAGATGTGCGCTCTGCTTGATAACTAGGGGTAATAAGAGAAGGAGGTGGTTCTGCTATAACAGCAGCAGACGAATCGGATTGAGCTGGAATGGGGTTCGAATCATATCTTCCAGGAGAAACAACAACAACGGGTGTCACTTGAACTGGCTGATTCGTAGGTGCTGTCATAAGTTGTCTTTGAAGTCGCCCCTGAATCTCCATCGGTCTCTTCAGCAACCCACTGTAGTACATCTTCCTATATCACATAATCGAATGCAGATGAGAATTACTTCTCCCCCGTAGACTGATGAACAGCACTTTGAAGGATTCGAATTACAACGTTGATCTCCTTGTATTGTGTGTTCAAATCATTTTGGTTTTTCGCATTTGTATACTAGATGTAAAGATCAGTAATAATCTGAATACAAGATCAAGGTGATAATTAACTTCTGCCTCAACCCTCTGAAAGTCCATTAGGGTTAAAGAATGATTAAACTGTAATCAACTTGTCGAGAATAATCGCGGGGTCGAACGATCAGATAGAACGGATTGGGAACCCGATTTAGGCACAGGCGAAATAGTAATCTTCTGTACTTCCTTTTCTAGCGTCTCTTTATGCATTCCAAATTTTACCTTCTTTTTCCACTCCCAAAACAAGGCTAAGTATACCTCATTCTTATAATCACGATAATGGAAAACGGAGAGGTAGCAGTGGCCGAACGAGAGCACCCATTTTACCGATACTATGGTCAGCTTGCTCACCAGCAGAATATGCTCCAGGATTCAATCAGAACAGGGACATACTATAATGCTGTGTCTTATAACGTTTCTGACTTTGAGGGAAAGGTAGTCTTGGATGTAGGAACAGGATCGGGGATATTATCTTTGTTTGCTGCACAAGCTGGAGCGAAAAAGGTATATGCTGTGGAATGCAGCGGAATGGTTCGTTATGCACGTCGTCTGGTGAAGGCTAATGGATTTGAAAATGTTATCCAAGTGATTCTGGGTAAGGTTGAGGAAGTGACCATTCCGGAGAAGGTGGACATTATTATTTCGGAACCAATGGGTTTCTTCCTTGTCCACGAGCGAATGCTGGAAAGTTACATTATTGCTAGAGATCGTTTCTTGAAGCCTGATGGAATGATGTTCCCAACTACGGGTACAATGTTCCTTTCTGTGTTCTCCGACGACTCTTTATATAAGGAACTGAAGAGCAAGTCAAAGTTCTGGAAGCAGAAGGATTTCTATGGTTTTGATATTAGTGGACTGAAAGATGATGCTCAACGTGAGGTGTTTAGTCAGCCTGTAGTGGGATACATTCCAACAACGTCTCTTATTACTGCAACGACTTCAACCCATGTGATTGATTTCCAGAAGGATAGTGTGGATTCACTAAAGCATTTCCAAATTCCCTTCAACTTTATCATCACGGCAACTTGTAAGTGTAAAGGTGGATGTTAATGGGAAGCTTTGCTTCACGGAATTGCGTGTTGGTTTGATGTTAACTTCGTGGGGAGTTCATCCGAAGTTATTCTATCTACAGCTCCGTATTCATCTGGTACTCATTGGTATCAGTGTCGATTGTGTCTGGAGAATCCACTTGGTGTCAATATGGGGCAGAGTGTGACTGGAATGCTAGACATGAAGGTGAACGATGACAAAAGTTACGATGTGACACTGAGCAGTAGAAGTGAGAAGAAAGCATGAGTTGTAGTGACACTGGATGGAACACATATAAAGACTTCTGGGTTTTATCACCTCCAGGACCAGACGTATTATGTACGAATATATGTGATGTTTGAGTGTAGTATGGGAATCAGGAAGAGTATTGATTATTGTTTTTGCGGATTGTTTGTTATTATAAGTTGTTTAATTAAATCCTAGGAAAGAAGTCGTTAGGTAGAAGAGTAGTGATTCTTCTTGGGAAGATTTATTATCTGTGGTTGACTCAGGATATAGAAATGTGGAAGAAATTTGATTTCTTTACATCGGAATTGCTGCAATCAGACAGTCCGACTAGCAGTCTGTTCACAATTCAAGTAATCACATCTTTGTAACTGTCCTTATCATGTAGGCGATGGATGTTACTTGTGTTACGGGGGGAAATGGACAACTTCTCTTTGCAGACTCTGAAGGAGGTGTCACCATATCGAATCAGAATTACTCACTGAGTAGATTCCAAGCGCACCAGGGTTGTATCAATAGTTGCCTCTTTGTCGGTTTGTGTTCATGTGAATGATCTTTAGTACAAATCATCAAATATTCTTATAACAATTGCATCAAATGAGGATGTGAGAAAGGAAGAGGACATTATCCACTCTCAGGAAATATGCAAGACTGTTCGTGCTTCATTATATGCAAATCCAACGTATGATTGGATGGTGAAGGATTTGGGATTATCTCCGGTCGTTTCGCCCTTAGATTCCTCTTCACCAATAGAAATGAAGTTGTGGCGTATGAAAACAAAGGAAACTGAGGCCCCTGAGTGCATTCGAACCTTTTCACTCCCAGAAACAGTCACTTGTGTGTGTGCAAATGAGGATAACGAGATTCTTGTGCTTGGTTGCAAAAGTGGTACCATATATTATATTCAGGGAGATCTTTCTCGCAGTAGACGGTGCAATCCCATTCGTTTTTCTCACTCTTTTGACTCTCCAATTACAGGCGTGCATATTATTTACTCGGAAGTCAAATTTATATATGAAGGTGATATTTAGGATCAAAAGAGCCTATTCTTGTATGCATTAACACAGAATACCACAGGATGCTACTGTATTTCTAGGGATAATCGAAAAAATATCACATATGAAGATTTAGACCCAGCAAACGGATGTCAACGAGGTTGCAGCTGTATTACGGATTCTGGAGAATGCGTTGTGGCTCGCGATGGAGGCTTGTTCCGCTTCCGAGGGATGGAAGGTGTTGGTTGTTATGCAATTCCTGAGCCTAAGCAGTGTATTGGTTGTTTTAAAGATTGCATGCTTGTATGCACGACTCATGACAATACTCAGTTAATCACAATTTATAACTTACAAGCACATTTTATCGAATATCAGGGTGTTATCCAAAGGTAGTTGTGGAAATCCGCGATTAGGCATAGAGAGACTCATACAGAATGGGTCCAAGAAACTCTATCTCAGTGGGGTGATGTGTTTCTGTTCACCAATAATCATTCTGTATTCTGTTTACATAAATTGGATCTTCAGACGAAATTGGCGGTTCTGTACAAACAGAAGCTCTTTTCACTAGCTCTTACGATTGCTCACAGCAATGACTTGTATTATAATAGTATTGTGGAAATTCATCAAATGTTCATATGGGCTATTCTTCTTATATGTAGGTATGGTGATTATCTCTACGAGCAAGGTGAATATGACGATGCAGTAAAGGAGTATGTGAAGACAATTGGAGTAATTGAGCCATCATATGTAATTCGTCGTTTCCTTGATGCTCATCGTTTGCCGAACTTAACTGACTATTTAGAAGCATTGCATAAACAAGGAGTAGCCAATAAGGACCATACAACCTTGCTGTTGAAGTGTTATGCTCGAATGCATCTTGATTCGAAATTACGGGAATTTGTACATAATAAGGACAATGGTATGAAGTTCGATATAACCACGGCTATTCGTGTGTTACGTGAATGTAATTGTATTGCTGAGGCCAAAGAACTTGCCTATAAGAATCAGCATCATGATTATGTGAACATTCTGATTCATGATACGAAGGAATATCAAGAAGCTGTAGACTATATCCATCGACTTCCCTTCAACGATGCTGATTCTCTTATTCAGGAGTCTGGTCGTGTATTACTAGATTATGTTGGAGAGAGTATCACAGAATTGATGATTGTTATGTGTGTTGGCTATGTACCAATCATGGACGAGCCTCCGGCTGAGGTGTCTCCTGTAGAAGTGACACCTCGTTTATCACTGCGTGAGAGTGTTCGTCAGTCGATTCATTCACGTATACATCTCAAGGATTCCACTCGTCTTGCTACCGCAGCTCCTGCATTATTGGCGACACTTGGAGAGAAGGTATTGGAGCCAGTGTGTGGCAATCCGTCTTCATATATTCCTCTTTTTGCTTCACATACAGATCTCCTTCTACGCTTCCTGAAACGTGTAGTGAAACGGGAGAAACCGTGTGATACATCTACATGGAATACTCTGCTAGAGATGGAGTTGCGTGAGGAGATGAATTGTTCGACTGAAGTAGGTGGGGAAAGTGAAGTTATGAAAGTGTTAATGGACCCCAATGCTCGATATGATCAAGAGGAGGCCCTGATTTTAGTCCAAACATACAATCATGCTGTTGGTGAGACGTATCTGTTTAAGAAGAACGGAATGTATTCCTTGTTATTACAGCGATATCTCCATAATAATGACAGTCAAGCTGCTATTGCCCTTTGTAAGGATTTTGGGACACAACAGAGTTCATTATGGATCCAGCTAATTATGATTTTGGCTCAACAAACTAAGGTGAATGAGTCTTTCTTACAAGAGATTCTGGATTATGTGGAGAGGAGTCAGGTCCTACCTTTGCTGTATGTGATGCAACTTCTCTGTCAGAACGAAAATATTGAGCTGGGAATGGTTCGGAAGTATATTCTCCATCTTCTTCAGCGTCAGAAAGGAATTATTCAGGCTGTGGGAGAACTGAAGTTTCCTCATCTGTAGGATACTGAACGCATTAATGATGTAATGACAAGTAATCAGGGATTGAAGCGAGAGATTGATGATGTGCTGAATGGAGCTCGTCTCTTCCAGGCAACCAAATGTAGTAATTGTAACTTACCTCTGGAACTACCTGTTGTGCACTATGTGTGTGGTCACAGTTATCACAAGGCATGTGTGACAGGAGAGCGTGATGGCTGTTCTCGCTGTGCTTACAAGTTCAAGTAAGTGAGTTGATAAGATGTGAAGTTAAGACCTTATTTAACGTTACCACCAGCTCCAACTGAAGAGGAGTTCTTCCAAGCAGTAGAAATGATTGTAGAGAATGAAGTATAGTTGCGAAAAAGTCCAGATGGGTTTGGAGTGACAGCTGACTTCTTTGGAAAGAGGATGTTTACAAGTCTAGAATCAGTAAAGAAGAATGAGAAGAAGAATCGCGCAGTGGATGATATGGAAGAGATTCCATTGACGAAATTTTCGATGAGTGATTGAGTAGTGTATTGTTTATTAAGAGACAAGTGGACTTATGATTTCATATAATTAGTTACTTCCATGGAAGTGTATAAACTTGTTGTATTTTTCGTTTAATATCTAGATCAAAGGATATTCAGCTCATTACCAACGTAGAAGTCTTTAAAGCACTTACGGAAGGAGGAAGTGAAAATGCACTATCAGGAAGTGGTGAATACCCTTGGATAAGAGCAATGGTAATACAATATTTGTCAATGACTCCAGCCAGTCATCTCTCGGAAGAGAAGTTGTTTTTTCTTGCTGATTTGTAATTCTCAGAGTTCAGAACTTCTTTACAGCACTTGAACGGTTTGAACAAAAGTACTCGATTCGGTTTATGCCAAATGAAAAGATGCAGATGTTAAATATCATTCCACTACAACCAGTAGATGTCCATACTGTAGAACAATTCATCTATTGATCACATAGATTATCGAGGAATGTCCAGAGCGAATGACAGACGAAATGGTCGATGAACTAGTTACTCTTATCACATCGAATCTATTGTACGTTTGGATTGATTTCTAACAAACACATAACACAATACAGACGAGTTGAAAACAAGACATTCCAGCAAAAACGGTTGACAGCGGTTGAACAGTCTTCGACGTATTCTTCTGGACCAGAGGAAAGGGATTGGAAGACTACGTGAGATGAGAATCTGTTAGCACTTACTGCAGCACGAAGATTCCATCCAGAAGTAATTTTAGCAGCAGAGTCTTCAAGAACATCTACATCAACGGAGAGTGTCACATTATCTAGGATAAAGTAATGAAGCCGAGTTATACCTGGTAAAGATACCTTAGGAATGGATGAAGTGATCACGAGAAGAGAATTCCGTAGTGATGCTTCTAACTAGATTCTTAATCTCACTGCTTATACAAAACGCGTTGGTAATCAATTGTATCTTCTTGACAAAGATCATTGTTCGTATGCTTCAAAATGAGAGAAGTCAATTCTGTTCCTTCTGTTGTAATAATAGATACCGTCATTGCTTGGAACTCTTTCTAAACATTATCCTACTAAGAAACGAAAACTCGCATCATCCAAGGTTGAATGCTTTGAATCAGATTCTTCACATATAAAATCACTTCAGGAACTCGATTCATATATACAATTACTCCATACTTTGTCCGTCGTTCAAAGTATACTACATTTCATGATTATCACCCCTTATCTTACCGCTTTCATAATAACCAGTAAAATAAAAGAACTGGTGTAGGACTACCTCGAGAAACTCACACATGATGTCAACCACTGCTAAAAGCATAACAACTATCTCTTATTCTCACATTCACTAAATATCGATGCATTCGACATAAACAAACAAAGTCAACCCACTATTTAATCTCATCTTCCCATTGAAAGAAGTTACAGCGTGCATTTGGATCGTTTCGGAATCCAATCGGTAACGAGCAAGCATAGAAAAATCGCCCACTATTCTTTCCCTCCTTATTCACTGTAAATGATCAAAGCTCAATGATACGCACCTTGATGTCTTACACAGGGTAGATGGTGTCCACTACAGAGAGGAATGGATTTTGTAGCGCGTTTCCCACCAAAGAAACTATCGATTGGTACCTCCCCCTCCTTTCCTCGCTTCCTTCGTTTGGATCCACACATCTCACATGTTTTACTCTCATCAACATTCTCAAAAGTGCAAAAAGGACAACTCCAATGTCCGTTCTCAGGTTTGGCCTCAGGAAGAGTTGCTCGAACAACCGATTTCTTCATGAAGAATTGATGGATCTTGTGCTGACTTCCGATTTTCTTCCTCAATCCCTGACATCCTTCTCCTTCTGTCTTCAGTTCAATTTGAATATCTAGTTTGCACTAAATCCATATGAGTACCTGCAACAACAGGCAAATGATCACTTCCAGTCATATCAGAGAGAATGGAGCATGCTTGAATAACAGCATGAAGAGACTCGTCACAGAGAATGTAATCGATTCGGGTACCAAAATTGTTCTTTCGACCTCCTAACTGTGTACTGAAACAGGTATAGGCGGTACGTTCCGTAGGATGCAGCACTCTAAAAGAATCGATCAGCCCAACCCCTCCATCTCTACCAATTACACAACCGTTTGAGGCAAACTTCTCAGGAAGCAGGAGGAACTCGAGCCACTCACTCATGGATCGAAACCAGTCAACAAAACCATTTGCTTCTATATCATTTAACATGTATGCAGAGTCTAAAACACCACATGCTGTATTAAAGTCACCTAGCAGAATCAAGTGCTTCTTCTTTTTCTTCAACAGAACAACAATGTCTTGAGCCAGTTCATAGAACTGTCGTCGAAAGTGCGTTCGCGTAGTCCTTCAAATCAAACACCTCCCATAACTCAACTCAATTCCTGCAGGAAAATAAATATTTAGTATAAACACGTTTGAGTATTCCAACAGCAATACTCGACCTTCCTGATCACACTCCAAAATAAACTCATCATCATATTTCTCATCAAGCTCAAAATTCAGTAAGTGCAGAATTCTATGTATCAATTCAGAATAACGTAAAGACGCTTGTATTGACAAATATGACTTTTCCGGTAGAAATGACCTTCTCACAAATGTACATACGCCTGCATAACCAGAATTCTTCGTGCAAAATGTCATAAAGACATCATACTCGCTGGGAATGAACTCCGCTCGCATTTCACTTTCAGAAAGACGACTTTCCTACGTCTGAGAACTCATAAATAATAGTTATACTTGAAAGCAAACAATATCAGCATTTAGTTGTACAAATACATTATCAATGGACTGAGTGTCTTTAATCAGTGACCTTAATCCATTTACATTCCAAGTTACAATTCTCATTGATCATAAACATATTACTGCCCTTCCTTCCCTATCATTATTTCTACTACTTTCTGTTGCACTCGCATCATTTGGATATGAATTATGCTTCGATTACCGTAATAAATCCAATCCTATTCGATTCCTATATAATTCGCTCTTTAAGATTCCGACGTGATCTCCAAGTATGTGTCACAAATCGTGCCATTTGAATAATCAAAAGCCAATGCCTGTAGGTGTTGAATTGATAGATTTAGTTATGATTGGTGTTTCTGACCTTAGTGTAGATTCACTACTATCACGTTGTTGGTCGTCGTATTCCTACAGAGAACGATCCTGAGCCTGAAATCTACAGAATGA
>JANPWN010000520.1:0-53950 GCA_027406425.1 Blastocystis sp. subtype 8
TCATCCGACCTTTCTTGATGGATGCTGAGGAGACCAAGAAGGCTCCTGCCACATTCGCTTCTCTCCCTGCTGTGGGTGATGAGCTGAAGGGACTTAACTTCCGTATCCAGGCTTCTCCTCTTGATTGCACTGGATGTGAGGTATGCGCTAATGTGTGTCCCACTCAGGCTTTGACCATGACTCCTCTGAATGAGGTGTCGAAGGAGCAGAGCAAGAACTGGGAGTTCGCGATGTCTCTGACGAATAAGGGTCATTTAGTCGACAAGACCACAGTGAAGGGTTGTGCCTTCCAGACTCCTATGTTGGAGTTCAATGGAGCTTGTGCTGGTTGTGGAGAGATGACAATTTTGAAGATGTTAACTCAGCTCTATGGAGATCGTATCATGTTTGCTGATGCTATGGGCTGTTCGATGGTCTCTCTGGGAGGTACTGGAGTATCTCCTTTCACTCGTAACCACCGTGGTCATGGACCAACTTGGGGTTGCTCTCTTTTCGAGGATAATGCTGAGTACGGATATGGTCTACATAAGTCTATTGATGTCCGTCGTGCTAAGCTGGAGTCTAGTATTCAGGCTGCTCTAGCCAGCAACGCTCCTATGTCTGCTGAGTTGAAGAGTGGCTTGGAGAAGTGGCTTGCTAACAAGCATGACGCTGATACTTGTATTGCTGTGTATGATGAGGTGGTGCCTCTTCTGGAGAAGGAACAGAGTAAGTCTCCCGCTATCAAGGCCATTGCTGATTATGCTGATATGATTCCTGATCTTACCACATGGGTGATTGGAGGAGATGGATGGTCTTATGATATTGGTTTTGGTGGTTTGGATCATGTGATGGCTTCTGGTGAGAATGTGAAGGTTTTGGTCTTCGATACAGAGATGTATGCAAATACAGGAGGTCAGCAGTCAAAGGCCACTCAGATGTCGGCTGTGGCGAAGTTCGCTGCTGGAGGTAAGCGTCTGATGAAGAAGGACATGGGTAAGCATATGATGGGATACAAGAATGTATATGTGGCTTCAGTGGCTGTAGGTGCTGATCCCAAGCAGGCTCTGAAGGCTCTTGTAGAGGCTCAGACTTATGATGGTCCTGCTATTATCATTTCATATTCTCCTTGTCAGCAGCATGGTATGCCTTCAAAGTTGGGTATGTCACATTTGGCTGAGGAAGAGCGTCGAGCTGTGGAGTGTGGTTACTGGCCTCTCTACCGCTATGATCCTCGTCGTGCTGAGAAGGGTGAGAACCCATTCCAACTGGACTTCAAGAAGCTGAAGGGCAAGGTTGCCGACTATTTGAGTGGAGAGAATCGTTACACTACTCTGGACAGATCACAGCCTGAGGTTGCAAAGACTCTTCATGAGCAGCTTCAGCAGCAGATCGATTTGAGACATGCAGAGCGTGTGAGAATGGCAATGTCTGACAAGCAGTTGTACAAGGAGTTGAACAAGACCTTTGGCAAGAAGTAAAGTAATTGTAGTCGAGTGTTTTGACTGTTTGTAACAAACACATCAATTCTGACAGAGTTGTTGTAAATCACTTTCGGAGTGAATACTCATCATCTTCTTCCGTTCATCTTGTTTCACATTCAGTTTGTTTGCTATCTGATGAAGAAGCTTCACATTCCATAATTGGGGTTTTTTCGACCTGTAGGTTTCAATCAACTTATCCAAACTTGTTTCCTCAGGACGAATATGCTTCAAATAGCGCATCCGTAGGATCAGTACTTCAGAAGTGATTCGATGTTTTGTTGGCTTCAATTCGGGTTGATTTATCTGTCTATGGATGATTCAATTTGTCAACACTCACTGGAATCGTTCCACACGATTACGAAGGACGTCTTCTTCCTTCTTTGCTGCGGCTTCTGTTGCTATATGAGGCTTTTTCGTCTCTCCCCCTACTGACTGCTGCTGTTCAGCTGTCGGACGTTTCAGTGACTCTGTCTCTCCACTTGCAGCCTGGAGTGCTCCCTGGAACAGACGAGCAGGAGCAAACTGAGGAGCTTCTGCACTGAGTTTGGGCGTGGGGCGATTCTGTGTTTGTTGAGACTGGGTGGGCGGTACTGGAGATTGAGTAGTTGGGACAGGTCTGGGAGGCTGTGATTGAATAGGTTTGGAGGACTGAAGTGTAGCTTGAACAGATTTGGGAGACTGCACAGCCTGTGAAGTCTGGGTCGATGTTTGCTGAACTGATTTGGAAGGCTGTGTTAAAGTTGATGTTTGAGAAGACTGAACTGGAATCTGAGATTGTGAAGAGGACTGAGCTGAATTCTGGATAGGTTGAGATGGTTTTGGAATCTGAGTTTGTTGAGCTGATTGTAGAGATTTTGGAGTCTGAGGTTGCGTTACTTGTAGATGGACTGTCTTAGCAGTAGCAGGAAGAGATGTAGACGGGAGGATCTTGGTAGCCTGACTCTTCTGATTAGCAAGCATCTTCTCTTGTTCAACTTCTAGTTGCTTATTCTTTTTCTGTAATTCCATAATCTGTACTGAAGATCTCTTTACTTTCTCTGTCGCCTCCTTAATCTGCTGCTGCATTTTCTCTTTCTCCTTTTCATATTCATTCATCTTCTTCTCTAACAGCTCCAGCTGAGAATGAGCTAAAGCATGGATTGATTCCTTCTCCTTAGCTTGTTTCTCCAATTCTTCTACTAATTCCTCTGTTTTCACTAGATCTTCTGCTTGCTTCTCTGTTTGAGCTCTTAATGTGTTGTTCGATTCAGCATATACCTGGAGCAATTGTCTGGCCTCCGCTTCCCGTTTCATTAGTTCTGCAACGCTTCCTGCTGCTTCTAGCCCTGCTAATTTCTCTGTCATTTCTTCAAGTTGTTTCTCTGCTGTTATACGAGCAGCGATGGCTTCTGCTTTCTCTCTCTCAGCCTCAGCAGCTTGAGTTTCAGCTAAAGCACGAGCAGATCGAGCAATTTCACATTCACGACGCAAGCTTACTGCCAATACTGCAGAAGAATCGATTTCAGTTGGTGAAGTGTCACCTCCTCTAGTCCACTACATCTCATTCATCGAATTCACAATCACTTCTTTTATTTGATTGAAGAGCGCTTCGTTCTGTTGAGTTAGCGTGGCTACTCGCTCCTTAAGCTCGTTTACATCAGCCTTGGTTGTCTTAATATCATTCACTCTCTTTACACTTACTTCTTCTTGAGTAGTTTCACCCACCTTTAATGCATTCAGCTCCTTTTCTTTCCTCTCGAGTGCTTCT
The DNA here is from genome assembly GCA_027406425.1 of Blastocystis sp. subtype 8. Lineage (NCBI taxonomy): Eukaryota > Bigyra > Opalinata > Blastocystidae > Blastocystis > Blastocystis sp. subtype 8. The sequence goes on from JANPWN010000520.1 coordinate 3,211, forward strand.
TGGGCTGTTGCCAGTTCTGAACGCATCAGCTGTATGCTTTTCTCCTTCGTACGCCAGTTCTGGAGGTCCTCCGAATGCTTCTGGAACTCTTGACGATAATTGGCCTCAAGAGTTTCGAAAGCCTCGCGTTGTGCCTCAAGGGAATGCTGTAACTCCTCATTCTCATGCTGTGCCAGAATCAACTTCTTCTCATTTGCTGTCAACTTTGCTTCTAATTCAGCTTCTCTATTTCCCGCGGGAATCTTACTTTCTGGATTCGTAGTAAGCGACTCCAGTTTTATTTGAATCTTCTCTGCTTTCTGTAACTGTTCACGCAAAGCTGAAATTTCGGCTTCCTTCTCCGTTTTGTACCGCTGGAATTCCGTTTCCATGGCTGTTGCTGCTTGCTGACTCTCGACTGAGCGTCGAGAACTCTCTTCCAGCTCTGCGCGAGTTGCCTTCAACTCCGCTGTCTGTTTAGCCAGCTGTCTTTCTACCTGACGGAGTTCATCAAGAGATACAGTCAGTGACTGAGTATTCGAACGGGCCAACGAAGCCAGCTGAGCACTAACACGAGCTTCGAGAGACTGAACGACCTTCTCGCTCTGAATCTGGTGAATCTTCTGCTCCTCACTATTTCTATCTCTGTTCCTTATTTCTACTCCCATAACATACCGTGAGGCAAGCTCTGCTCTCACTTCATGAAGCTCTGTTTGAGTCTGTTTGAGCTGGTCACTTAATGAACGTTCCTTCTCAAAAGCCTTTTCATCATCATACACATTCGCACATACTTCTTGAAGACGTCCCAAATGGACTACACATGCCTTATCCAACCGATCTGTTGCTTCTTGTTGAGCTGCCTGGGCTTTTTTCAGCTCACCTCGAAGCACTGTCAATTCTGATTCATGACGCTGCTGAATAGCCTGACTACCACGCTGAACTTCTTCTAGTAGGTCTGAAAGGCGTTTCCGTTCATTCTGCCAGGCATTACGTGACTCTTGAAGAGCTGTTTGAGATGCTGTCAATCGTTCGACTTGCTGCTTCAGAGCTGCCTGAGACCCGGATAATGTGATTGTCTAGAACTCAGTGATACATTGAATACCGACCTTCTCACGTTCCTTATCCACCTCATTCTGCTTCGCTGCAAGTAACTGTTGAAGATGACTTGCTTCTTGTTCCATTTGCTTGGCTTTCACTTCTAGTGTGGCAACAAGATTCTGCTGATGCTTCAGTGCTTCACGTACCTGAGACACACACTTCCGTTCCACTTCAGTAGCCTGTTTCGCATGATCCATCTCCGCTGCCTTCTCTATAAGCTGTCTCTGTAAAGCATCCACTTTCTTTTGAAGAGTAGTGCGAACTGTCGCCAACTGTAATGTTGCTTCTTTCGCCTGTAGGACCAACTGAGCATGTGTGGCTTGTAGCACCTTTTCTGGTTTGTCCTTCTCCAGGAGAGCGGCATCTTTTTCCGTTAGTAATATCTTATACATATCACGTTGCTTACTGATTGTAGTCGTAACGCGCTCCTGCTCTTCCTGAGCCTTACGCAGAGCATCCACTTCTTTCTCCAATATCTCCACACGCTCTTTCTCTTTAGATCCATCAACTTGATGTTGATTGGCTTTCAACTCTGCTATACGATTAACCAATTGTTGATTTGATTGTCTCAGTTCATCAACTAAGGTACTGCTTCCTTCCTTCTGATTCATTTGATCGACGAACTGCTCCATGATCTCTGCACGCTGCTTCTGCTTCTGAGCATCCTTCTTCGCCACCTCCAAGTCATGTTGTAGGGCAGTCAGTTCTCTAGTAATCATAATCATCTCAAAGACTCACGTTGACACAGATGCATAGAGTTTGGCAAGACGCTGCTGACCGGCGACCATTTCCTGGTACTCCTGTTGCTGCTTAGCGATCTGAGGAGTCTTCGTTTCTATGTCCTGTAATACATGCTCCAGATACCTATAGATCAACCAATCACATTTCTGATACAGTTCAGCTTCTTCTTTGTCTTTGCGTGCTTGTTCACACTCCTCTTCTAGCTTCAATACACGTGTGTACAGATCCACTAGACTCACACCATGCTTTGTTAGTGATGCTTGAACTATAGCCTCACTTGTATGCAGTGAATCCAGGATTACACCAGTTTCTTCCCGTAATGAAGGGCGATGTGCCTTCAATTCATTTGCACGCCTTTCTGCAGCCGCCTGCTTGGCTTGCGCAGCCTCCAACTTCTTCACTAGACTGGCACGCTCAGTAGCTGATGTTTGTTCTTTCTCCTGGAGCTGTTTGATTAGTGCCTGCATGGATGATCGCTGCTTTTCCAGCTCTGCTATTTGCTCGTCCTTTCTTCCTATGATTCTCTCATTCCTAACTTACAAGGATTCCAGACGAAGATGCTCCTGAAGCACTACTTGGGTATGTGCTTTCAGATTGGTGAATTCACGAGTAGTGGATTCCAGATCCTGCTGTGTTGCAGTGTAATGATCATTAAGGTCTTGAAGCTGTTGTTGAAGCTGGGTTATGGTAGTTTCAGCTGTATTTCGAGCAGAAGTCAACATCGAAATCTCACGATTCCATTGTTCTTCCTTATTACGATAGGTAATACGTTCCTTTTCCAATGTACTTTGTACATCAGCAATCGTGGTATTAAGAACTTGACTTTGATGAACCTTTAACTTAGAATCATGATATAGACTTACTGCAACATCACGATGCTGAACAGCAGCAGATAATTGAATCTTAATCGAGGAAATCATACCTTCCGCTTGACCTAACTCACTCTGAAGAGATAGCTCACGTTTTGCAGCCTATTTATCACCATACTACACGAATTCCACCTCTTCCCATTTTGTTGTAGTTTCTTGAAGTTGGGAATGCAGCACATCAATTTGTGACTGACGACTATTATTTAATTCATTTGTTAGCAGCGCTTCTTCTCGCAGTTGTTGAATCTCCAACTTTAATTGAGTTACCACATTTCCAGATCCAGACTGCTCCTTCTGAATACGTAGAAGTTCATCCTATACATGACTCACAGTAATCAACTAAACTGATAATTCACTCTTTCTAGTTCTTTCTTCCTGGAGTTCATGTTTAAGATTTTCGATTTCCTGGGTTTGGGATAGTAAACTCTTACGTAGGTCGAAAAAGGAAATCTCCAACTCATGGTACATTTGCTCCATATTCACCGTTTCTAGAATCGTTGGCAAAAAGAAATAGCATCATACCTGTTTGTTTTTCGTCCTCCAGGGATTTAACCCTCTTTCTTAGCTCATCCACATTCCCAATCAACTTGTCAAATAATGCTTTCACATTTGATTCTGTAGAATTGTACAAAAGCAGTTCCTACAGGGATTAGCACCAATTCTTATTCAAGTTCTACAGTCTCTGTAAGAAGATCCATAATCAAATGTGTTAAACAATTTGTACAAGTTACAGAAGCTTTTTGATGATTTGGCTGTTAGGGTCCCAATGCCGAATAATATAATTCTTTCAAAACAAACAACAAAAAAGAATATGGCACTGAAAAACGCCTGTTAGGACTTATAAGGTATCTACCATCAAGTTTACTTCTCATTGCGGATACGACGAGCAAGTTGCATATCTCTTGGCATAATAGTCACACGCTTGGCATGAATAGCACACAGATTCGTATCCTCAAACAAAGAGACAAGATAAGCCTCAGCAGCTTCCTGAAGAGCCATTACAGCAGAACCCTGGAAACGGAGATCGTTCTTGAAGTCCTGAGCAACCTCACGGACCAATCTCTGGAAGGGGAGCTTGCGAATCAGAAGCTCAGTGCTCTTCTGATACTTGCGAATCTCACGAAGAGCCACAGTTCCGGGTCTATAACGATGGGGCTTCTTCACAGCTCCAGCAGCAGGAGAAGACTTACGAGCAGCCTTAGTAGCCAATTGTTTACGAGGAACCTTTCCTCCAGTGCTCTTTCTGGCAGTTTGTTTAGTACGAGCCATTTCACTTATTAAGATAAAATCTGAGAAGATTAAGAAAAGAGCGGGAAAGAGACAAAAATCGGTAATTTGAAATATAAATCATCATTGGCTATTTCTAGATATAGCCTGCTTTTATCCAATAATATCTTACGTTTTGTGATAGACGAATTTTAACTCCTTTTATTACTTCTTCTAAATCAACACAATTCTTTTAATCAGTTTGAGAATACATCATGTCTGGACGTGGCAAAGGAGGAAAGGGACTTGGAAAGGGAGGAGCTAAAAGACATCGCAAAGTGATGCGTGATAACATTCTGGGTATTACAAAGCCCGCTATTCGCCGTTTGGCCCGTAGAGGAGGTGTGAAGCGTATCAGTGGTCTGATCTACGATGAAACGAGATCTGTGTTGAAGACCTTCCTTGATGGAGTTGTTCGTGATGCCGTCACTTACACTGAGCATGCTAAGAGAAAGACTGTGACTGCTATGGATGTCGTATATGCTCTGAAGCGTCAGGGAAGAACCCTCTATGGTTTCGGATATTAAACATACCCTTTGTACTAGTAGTTAGGTATTTATGAATACCATGTTTATTTGTTCTATCAACCCATTTATTGTACTTCCTACAAATCGAGTCTAAGAATTGGAACAGCAGGTATTAAGTTTAGCTACTGAAAGTAGTGGAAAAGATGCAATGATGAATAAAAATTTTGAGTTTTGCTGATTTTAATTATAAAGAATGGTGTCTTCTGATGACAATTACCAATAGAATCTTCCATATTCCAAATTTCTTTTTTGCTCATTGCATTCGGTACATGGAATGTCTTTGAACATGCAGATTATCTTTGGTATTGCTGTATCTTTATATCTAAATCTACTATGTCTAATGGAAGAAGAGTATTTGCCGATTGCGAGTCTATATCCGCAGACAAGCCACGTATCACTGGTCATGTCAAATGGTATAGCGCAATAAGGGTTTGATTCGATACTGGATTTAATTCCCAGGGATATGGATTTATTACAACTGAAGGGGAGAATCCTGTTGACTATTTTGTCCACAGAACTCAGGTATATTCTGAGGATCGCTTCCCCAAGCATCCAGTTCTTCGTAATCGTGAGGAAGTTGAGTTTTGTGTGGAAGAGACCACTCAAGGCTTAGCTGCCCATGAAGTGTCTCTTCCCGGTGGTGTAATTGTCCCTTCGTAAGATTTATGATTTTATGCTTATGTGTAGGGTAATTCATTTCTATGAGAAGTGATGAATAGAGACCTGTATTTTTCTTCAGGAGAATAAGAAGCGATCGACGTCGTTTCAGAAGACCTCAGAAGTCTGGAGCTGCTCGTGAGCAAGAGAAAGCTGCCCCCGACCAAGAGAGAGCTGCCCCCACCCAAGAGGGAACTACTTCTGCTGAGGGAACTGCAGAACAGGCGCCTAAGAAGGCCTTCAGACCCAAGAGAAGAGATGTGAAGGAGTCACAGGATGAACAGCCTTCTGAGGGTGCTGCTACTGAGGAGAAGCGCCGTAAACCAAACAAGAAGAGATTCTTCAGAAAGGGTAGACGTACTGATGTAGAGAAACGTGAGGAGAAGAAGCCTGAGGAGAAGGCTGAAGAGAAGAAGGCTGAAGAAAAACTCGAGAAGCCTGCTGATAAGCCTGAAGAGAAACCCGAGGAGGAACCAACTGAAGAGAAGCCCACAGAAGCAGAGGAAGCTGAGGAAACAACAGACGCTCCTGCTAAAGTTGATGCCTAATTGTTATACTACTAATCCTTAATAGTCACTTGACCATTTCATTGTAATTGTTAAGAAACACCTTATATCATGGATTCAATAAATGCTTTCTAGTATCTTCATTCTTGTTCAACTCTTCCAGGACTGGTAAAAACTGTGAGAAGAGGCGATTCACTTCAACTGCTGATGCTCCACTAATGATCTACCCTAACAGATAAAACCAATTCCATACATCATAAAACGGCCTCCGGACAAATTCTTGAGACTCTCCTTGATTGAACTTCTGTTCCAAAGTGGAGGACAAATAACTGACAACAACAACACGGAATTCACTTAGTCGATTCTCTCGTACTTTGATTAGTGTATCGATTAACGACCGTACTTCCTTCACGTCCTGAATATCATCTTCACAACTACCACATCAATCATATTGTATATTAATAACCTTTCAAGAAGTAACCTAGATATTTCTATATAATGATCGGGTAAATTGACCAAGGAAGGATTACTGCTGATATCAGTATTTTTATCTAATTCGAATGCTTTCCGTAGGTTATCTAACACTGTTACGAATACAATATCATTACCTGGAGACATCCACATGGGCATGACAACACGACATTTATTATTACGTTTAAGAATCAAAGCAAGCCATAGGGGTACTTTTGCTCGCTCCATTGGTTCAAATGGGCCATATTCCCCCTATACATTAGCTCGGAGGATTACTTGATACACAAATCATCTTTAGTTTTCTCATCTTAACACTTGAAATGATCTCAATAATTTCATCTTCCGCCTAATCATAGGAGGAAAGGAATTAATAATTACAAAAAATTCTAAATCTTCTAAATTCACTTTTCCCAATTTCGTATTCATTCAGTTGAGTTCTCAGTGATTGTTTGAATGAAATATAGTCCTTTTATACTAATATCTCAGACAATCTTTGTGAAGCGTCAATGGTCTAATGGTTAGGATTCTACCCTTCCAAGGTAGAGGTCCGGGTTCAATTCCCGGTTGACGCATTTTCTTTTTCAACCGCATAGTTTATTGGTTATTGCAAATAGAGCATACTGTGGGTGGTCTGGTCATTAGAAGAGTTTGTAGTCGTCTGTACAGAATCGCGGGAATTAGCTTATCTTGACGGATGGGAATCACAATTCCACTGTTTGTGTTTCCGCTAATTCTTTCTTTCTGTCGTTGAAATTAGGATGAGAATGTTTATGGCACTTGTTACTATTGTACTTATGGCTTGCGCATGTATTTCTATCTTCTCTTCTTTGATTTTAGATTCCGAAGTGACAATTGTTGAATATTCACCAGCGAATGGTGCTGCCATTAACGATATTCAGTCTCCTATTATTATGACTTTTTCGGATGAAGTGAAGAAAGGTAATGGAACGGTAGTTCTTCGCAATGGATTCAACGACACTGAAGTTATTGATAGTACTTCTTCACAATTCGTACTAGAAAACAGAACATTAACTGTTACAAGCAAGGATAAATTCTATTACGGAAGCACCTATTCTGTTTTCTTTGATGGTGAACCCATTCTGGATATGGAGGATGTCGCTGTGGTTTTGAAGGAAGGAACTTACTCTTTCTCTGTTAATAGTTGGAGAAATCTATGAAGAGTAACTTCTAGAGAAAGATAATGGTCCTATGTTCGTCGGTATTGGCATCGGAATGGGACTAATGCTTATTCTTATTTTCATTGCCTAGTACATTAGTCTGATGAATTACTTATGTATAGTTTTATTTTAAAGTGTCTAGTGAAGAGAAAGGAGGCGAGGGAAAATAAGCTCCCTGAAGTGATTCAGGAGGTGAAGACGGAGACCAATAATAATGTTTCTTCTGTTTCGATTGTTTGTTGAGTAACAGTATTCATCAGTACTGGATGATAGGAAAACGGTTTGTTGCTTTTTCCTTTCTTCTCCTTCTTTTTTGTTGGTGTTTGTAGTTTATTTCTGTTGGTAACCCTTAGGTGAGGACAATCTAGAGGAGATGGAAGTAACAGTGGACAATGAATCTATCCAAGCTCAGAGCGAGATTGAATTCGAAGATAGTCCTGATGATGAGGTGATAAAGGAAGTTATCGATTGTGGTATTCTTCGCTTTTTTGATTCAGTGAATAGATGTTTTTTTCCCTAATAATACTTGTAAGGAGAATTTCAAGTAAGAATGATCCTTTGATAGTTATTTCGCAGTGATTTGGAGAAGTTGAATGTAATGGAGAAAGTATTCGAATGTATTATCTTGATTTGCAGATTAGGATTAGATTTTGATCGTTTCTTATCTTGTTCGAGTTCTAGTTGTTTTGAATATGAAAAGAAATATCTCAAAGAAAGAACAGATATGGGAGATCCAAATGCAATGTATACCTTGTCAGTATTGTAGGTGTATTCTAAGGAGTTGAGTTCTAGTCATCGTTTTGGTGTATTTAACTATTCTAAAGATGAGGTACTTTCGGGGATGTATTTGTCATTTGCTTCTGAAAGTGGAAGTGCCATTGCAGCCTTATCAGAGGGTATGTGCTCAGGTTGCTTATCATAGAAAGGAACACGATACCAATGCGGATATCATAAGATTGTGAATGCAACGAAAATGTCCGATATCATTCTTCCTGCTTGGCGAATGCTCTATCATCGTAACGAAAGTCTATTTGATTCCCTGTATTCAAAAACAACAATAGATGTAGTTTCAGTTTATGATCTTAAGTGTAGTGGCCAACAGATGTGATGTCGAAGTCCTATGACGTGAATGATTATTTGGAAGTATTGAGGGAACAAATGTCAGAAGAAAAGTTCAAAGCAACACAGAGAGCTGTCTATCTATCAAGTGGAAGTGAAATGGACCTGTGATGAATAGAGAAGAATCGAAATTACAAAGGATTGCTTGATTTATACAAAGATGATCCTCAGGAGCAACATTTATTTGGTTTTATGTACTTGGAAGGCTTGGGTGTACCTCGAGATTATGCTAAGGCTTGGTATTACTTTGACAATTCTTCAAATCCATTATTTAACTCTTCTTACTGTGTTTTCGGTAAAGGAATAATATATTTCTATGGTATGACTTGATGCTCATTTGAATTGAAGGTCTCGGAGTTGAGATGAATGAAACAGCGGGATGTGAATTGATTGACCGAGCATTCAGGATGAACCTTCTGAACCCCGTTTTCATGTACTATAATGGTCTCTGCAAATTGCGTCAGCATCGTTTTGCTGAAGCGAATGATGACTTTTCTGCTGCTTCATTTCAGCAGTTTACTCCAGCAGTGGATTCTGTTCTGCGTATGAAAGAGATGAACTTGGGACAGAGAATGAAATTGAATGCTTCTGGATTCTTTGGATCGATTCTAATTAGTCACTTACGAGAGTTCTTTAAAATAGTAGTGGATGTAGGAGTGATTCATGGGTTGACAAGTAGAAAATTCGGGACTATAACGATATGAAGAATACAGATGGAGGTTTGTTGTATGAAATGATAGCATTTGATTTGAATCTACCCTATTGGGGAACACATATGATGGATCTCTTCGAGAAACGTATTTGGAAGGGCTATGAACCAAAGTTCCTTTTTAATTCACTAGATGAAACCAATTCTGTGTATCGCGACAGTATGGAATTTATCTTGAGTATTAGTCCTGATAATGAACATGCGATTGACGTTGCAAAGGCGTATATTGAAGGTGGTCATGGATATGAACAGAATCTGACTATAGCGAGAGAAATGCTGATGACCATCAGAACGAAGAGTGCTCCTTTCTATCTTGGGTTGAATACTGTATACGAAGTTTATTTTTAGAGTGATTAATTATGAAGGAAAGGACTTCCGAGACATCGAATCAAGTAAGATGTATCTAGATAAGGCCAGTAGCTATTTCTTTCTTCAAATGAATTGTAGTTGCTTCAAATAGTCATGTTGCCGCTGCACTCGTCTATCGACTTCGGTTGATTGTGGTTTTGGTATAAGGAAATAATGTACAGGGAACTTGCATTTGGAAGCAGATTCAAAACGGGGAGTGGAAAAAGGGCCTAACAATCTTAATGAAGACACTGATTCTGGATCATGAGGATCTTGTATTTGATAACAACTGTAATTTGATGTATATTTTTTCACTGTTCATGACTGTAGAACTCAAGTTGAGAATCATGTCAACGTAGAAACGGTTTTGGAGTGGGCAATAAAGATGTCTGAGGAAGATACACAGCTTTTGAAGAAGAAGTCATGGAGTAAGTTCCTCTTTGGCGATGATGAAGAGGAACTGAACGAAGGTGAAGAGGAAGTATAGCGGTTATTTCTTTTATGTGGTAACTTGTTTCTTGAACATATTCATTTTGGTCCAATGCGCGCTAAGGTTCCTGTTGTAGAAATTATTGTGTTAGTTTTACTGAATAGGAGGGAAAGGGAATCAAACTTATTAACTTTGAACTTGAACACGTTCCTCTATATGAGGAATGGTACAAAGACAAGCAGTTACTAGGTATTTATAGTCGTTTTCAGTTATTACATCTAGAGTTGACTGCTACGGAACCAATGGACCACGAGAGTCTTGTTACTAGTCAAGCAATGTATGCATATGATGACGATAGTTATGATAATGAATATGGATGAGATATAGAGATAGCCTTTATGATCACTGTGAAAGATGATGATGGAAAAGATCGTATGAATGGAAAGATACTATAAATTCATAGGTATTGTGGGTGATTGTTCTCTTTTTGTTGACATTGTTGACGATCGTAGTTCTTCTTATTTGATGATTCCATTAGGTGACATGGGAGAATTCAATGTAATGATAGCTGACAGGAAGGATAGGCGTAAAGGATATGGATATTACTCCGTTCTTCTTGTGTTAATGTGGTGTATAGTTGTTTCTATATTCTCATTAGCAGGCAATCGTTACTTGAAGCTGAAAGACTTCTTTGTGAAGATCAATAAGGACAATACTCCTTCAATCAAGATGTTTGAGAAGATTGGATTTAAGTTTTATCATTTCAATCATCATTTCGATGAAAATGAGTATCGACTCGTCATCACAAATGAGCTGAGCAAGCGTTGGATTCTGGAATTGGGATTACCGATCAAAATGTAATGTGTTTTTAGAGAGTTAACTGTTTGTTGATGTAAAATAGTTCATAGTTCTTCACAGAAAAAGGACTTCCGTTGTTGTTGATGAAAAATCAGGTGCGAACAGTTTTCTTGGGTGATCGTAGGATGTGTTTGAAGTATTCTCTAATGAATAGCCCAATGCGGAAAGACATCGATTATCAATACGATTAACACAAATGAATTTCAGGAAGGACTTCCAGATGTGATTGAGGAGGTTGCAATTCCAAATGAGTTCACCATTTCTCATGTTCCTCTATTTCTTGACGATAGTTCTGGTTTTCTTGCTCACTGGTAATAATTCCCTAGTTTCCGTATCTGAAAGTGTTGAACGAGCCGATCTGATTCGTCTTGTAGGTTTTTATTGGATGAGTTGACTCTAGGCTGATGCAATCGTGTTGGTTATTGATGCCTCAAATGAAGCATCGTACGATAGTCTTTTTTCAAATTGGATGCCATCAATACTTAAAGTCTCTTCTTCTGTATTTGAATACTGGATTAATGATTTGCAGAAACCAGTTCTCGTTGTTGCGAATAAAGTAGATCTTATCGAGAGAGATGAACAAAACATCAAGTTAGAACAGGTTCTTAGTCGAGTCCTTTCAGAGTATTTAGTGGGGTATTTTTGTGCCAGTGATAGATAGAGTGTCGAAGTCTGTTTGAAATGTTCTGCCAAAACAGCCATGAATCTGGACAAAGTTCTGTACTATGCTGAAAAATCTGTGATATTTCCAATTGCTCCTTTGTATGATAGAGCCACACATGTAGACCAAATAGTTGGAGTTAAGGAATAGATGCTTCGGGAACCCTTAAAATGTATTCTTCGAAGGGTGTTTCGTATATTTAATCGCAGCCGAACACTTGCTTTGAGTGATGAAGAATTGAATGAATTCCAAGTACTTCTCTTGTTGTTTCTTTATCGTAGTATTCCTGCTTCAATACGCGCATGTCAGCTCCTGAGATTACCAATTTGAAGCGTGTCCTTTTGCAACAGGGTGGTGAGATGTGTTTAGATCCAGGAACCAATGGAATTACAGAAGAAGGGTTTATTTATCTGATGCAATTATTTGTGATGAAGGAACACACTGAAACGGTTTGGATGGCGTTACGTTATTGTCAATATTCTGACGATCTGAAACTAAATGTGGAGATACCGACCTTTGATTTGAAGAGGGATCAGAGTGTGGAATTTACAGCAGAAGCCCGTATATTCTTGACCTCTGTGAGTATGGAGAGAAGAGATAATGAGTAGTTATTTAAGGCTTATGATAGAGAGAAGTCGGGAGTTCTTACTCAAGAGGGACTCATGCGCGTGTTTGCCCCTGTTCTGGAGAACAAGCCACTTTGGGTATCACTAACTGCAGACAAGCAGGAATAGTAGAGATTAATCACAGATCTGATCCATAGTATGCAGCCTGGTTGTCCAATGAATTGTTTCTCCAATGAAAATAATGATATTACTCTCTCTGGTTGGTTGAGTGAATGGATTTTGATGCTTCATGTCGCACCTGAAGCGACACTGGCTGCAATGGTAACTTTGGGGTATTCAGAGGATCCTGAGTTACTCTACATTGTGACGAAAGAGAAGAAGGATGATTGGGAAAAGTATCAGATTTTAAGAAGAAATGTCGTTCATGCTTTTCTCTTTGGTAAATCGGGTGTTGGAAAGGTAATGATTCTATTAGGCATTAATTCATAGACAACACTTCTTAGACGGTTGTTACGAGCTCCTCAAGCAGCCCAACACATCCCCACGGAGCACTTATCCACTGTGGTTGCTCCTGTTAAACCCCGAACACAGAAATCTGACGAGAAAATGGTGATTATGACAGAAGTTCCTCCTCTGTGTGAGGACCATGCGATTGCTGATTGTATGGACAAGTGCGATATTGCTTGTATGGATGAAGGAGTGATTCTAGTTTAGGTTTGGTGTTTGATGCAAGCGATCCGGAGTCTTTCACATATGCAACACAGATCCAGAAACGACTTCCTCAAGGAATGAAAGTATTGTATATCGCTAATAAGAGTGACAAGAATAAGGTCGATGTGGAACATTTAAATAATATACAGGAATATGAAACAACAGAACTATGCAAAACAGCTGCTTCCTTCCTAAATCAATGTGGTTTAGAACTACCCTTGTTGACGAATATGACGGTGAAGGATCGTTTGTTCCCTGTTCTCTTCGATTGTGCTGTTTATCCGTCGATACATTGATTTGGATTAATACCTAGTGATATCTGTGTGCCCAAATGTGAGGCTTTACAAGTACGGAAATCGTCTGTTTTTTGGAAGTTCACAGCATTTGCAATGATATTAGGACTAAGTGAGAGAGTAGGCATTAGGTGATGTGTAGTCGCTGGAGGCTTGTTCATGTACAAGAAACGTCATTAAACAAAGAGTATTACTTCTTCTTTGTTGAACCAAATCCTCTAAACCCCATCACTTCTTTCATTTGTTTTGTTTCTTCATCTTCTTCCTCTTCTTCCTCTTTCCTACGTATAAAACCAACACACTATCCAAACGCTTTCTCTTTCTCCTTTTGCTCCTTTTCTAGCCGTTCCTGCTTCTCTTTCAAATACACTACATCCCTAATCACACACTTATGGTACATTCTCGGGCTGAAATCTTTGTCTTTCCACTCTTCAACGATTTCAGTTTCTCTTTGACTGCATTTACGTCGACCTGCTCCACTCGAACGAGATGACCAAGATGTTGCTGATCTACAGATCATCCACCTATTGAATCACCACGTTTACGTCCGTTAATATGATCGAGCCATGATTTGTTATCTTTTAAACTGCATTTGCATACATCACACCAGTAACCACCCAGCTCACTCTCTTTTGTCGAGTCCATAATAATCTAGCGATTACATCTATCATATACGACATACTCTCATTTTCCCAACATCACGATCCAAATCAAGCTTACGATCACGAGCCTGGACAAATGTGATTTCCTTCCCCTCCGGACTAATATATGTTGTTCCATTCTTTTTCTTGTTTTCAACATCAGCTGGTACTGGATTTTCTGTCTATTAGTCATTGGAAGAACCAGTACAAACTCGTTTTAGAGACTTTGGGTTATCTTCAGACAATGTAGCGGTTCCAACTAGGAGATCATTTGTCTATTTAATAAGCCTCCTTCTTTCTCCTCCTACACTCATTTGTTAACAAGAATAATCAAAGAATGCATTTCGAACAAACAACTCAAATGAAAGAGGCATGAGATCCTGCATTCTTAGTTCTCGAAGGCACGGAGAATATCGGAGTCACCAGCATCAGTGATTGTGACGGCAGAGACTCCAAAGTACTTTCCGCAAGCAGTACCGAGATCCAAGCAGCTTCCCTGATAGTGATGAACAGTGGTCTTGGAAAGCATGGCATAGTATTCGAGCTCAGACTTTCTCAGAGGAGAACAGTTGTTGGCAACGAGAATAAGCTTCGCTATACATGAAACAAAACTCTATTTCCTCACCCTTTCCACTGCGGACGCACTTCAGAACTGATTTGTATCCAAGCTGGAACTTTCCGCTTCTGGCAACGAGCTGGAGCTTGTTGTTGATAGAATCGTTATTCTTCTTCTAAGAACCATAGATTAGTGAGGACTCTCAACATTCAGAGAAACAACAAACGAAATGGTCAGATTACTTACAGAACCCTTTGTAGCAGCAGGCATGATATCTCTAGATGCAAAGAACCTCTTTTCTGGTGAGAAGAAGCGAAAACCGTAATGGGTGGGGTATAATTATCTTTCTGTATTTTAGATGTGCTATATTCTATTTGATGATTCTTGTTATTTAAAAGCACATAAGTCGATTGAATGGGAGGTATTATTACTATATACTATGTTTGAAGTATTAGCAAGGACAGATTGAGAGGAGGAGGAGATGATCCATTCTTCGGTTTGGATCTCTTCTACAAGCCCCTATAACTTTCTTAATCTTTTTGAAATAAAAAGAGACGACTCTTATCAAAACGTGGAAACCAAACGAAGACGCGCAATGACCCATCCACTGCTGTGTGATACTTCATTTTTTGTTTTAATTGTTATTATGTCCATTTTGAGAACTCAGAAACTTGCGCGTTGTATGTACTCTACTCGGATTCTTGATGGATGGAGAATCAATGAGAAGCAGATTGAAAAAGTAGAATTAGTAGCATTTGGTAAATAATCAGACTGCTCTCCGTCTTCACCATATCAAGCAGGAGACTGGTGTCGTTCCTGGATTAGCTGTGTTGCGTTTTGGCTATAATGCTGATGCCGAACGTTTTATTGAAAAGAAAAAGAAACTTGCGCTTCGTTGTGGAGTGGATCTCCATGACTACACCTTTGATGCCTCTTGTAAAACAGAGGAAGTTCAGGAAAAGATCCGTCAATTGAACAAGGATCAATCGATCCATGGAATTGTAGTGAAATGTCCTCTTCCCTGTATGGATTACTTGGATGTTGTGATGTGTAGCGACGATCAATCAGGAGGCTATTCTATCCACTATCAGCCCTCTCAAGGATGTTGATGGATGTTGCAATACCAACGAGGGTCGTCTTTTGAAACTTGGGGAGAACAAGCGGCGAGCTACTGATCTCGGCAAGGCCGATGATATTCACTACTTTAACGTACTTGGTGTAAGGATAAGATGATATACAGATGGTCAATCTTCCCACTTCTGCGCTAGCCACCTTGTGTTTCATTGAATCATACAAGCTTCCTCTGGAAAAGAAGAAAGCTACAGTCATTGGACGAAGCAATAGTGTTGGCCTTCCTATCGCTTTGCTTCTCACGCACAAGGATGTCACATGCCAACTCTCCCACAGCACTTCTGATATTACTCCAGATGTGTTAAAGGATGTGAGTGAAGTATTTAAGAAGTTATATATAGTCGGATTATGTGATTTCCACACAGGGATCTCCTATCAAGATTAAGGGAGAGTACCTGAAGCCTGAATGTACAATTATAGATATTGGAACAACCTATGCCTCCACAGCTACAAGCGGTAGGAAAGGATGGTCGAAACTAATGTATAGATGAGATTTTTGGAAGTGTAGATGTTGATACCTGCTGCAACATTGCTGGAAATATCACTCCTGTTCCCGGTGGCACCGGAATGCTGTCAACTATTATGCTCCTTCAGAATACAATGAAAGCTATGGTCTTACAAGAGAATATGCTTCCCTTGTATGAGAAGATGGGTGGTAAATTAAGCTATTATCAATCACTTCTCAATCACTGTTAAAAGGAACATATTTGCGCGTTCCCTTCTCTTTCTAGTTCTCTTGCGCTTTGAGATAGTTCACCTATCCTTATCTCGCTTTGTTTGTTCGGAGCATAGATTGGAAGACACATTTGTTCCTAGATATCACTCGTTCTCATGAATTCAGAACGAGAAGTTAGTGTTACTGTTGATAGAAAGTAAAAATAAGGAGAATTTAAGACTCAGAGGAACATGTATATGGACAAAAGAAGAAGGCAGCGAAGTCTATCAGAATGAAGAAATTGGGTACTTCATTGTGAGCAAGGACTTTCGTATGCCTTTACGATCACCAATTGCTGGAACCATAGCAACAATTCTCTGCAGAGTAGGAAAAGCAGTGCTGAATTGAACAAATAGGGAGAACAGGAAGTAGATGGAACGGAAAATGAAGTAGCTGTTGCCACTGTAAAACAGTGCTTTCATGCAATTGTTATGAATAACATCTGTCTTAATTGCCTGGGAGTAATGAATAGTGAGTGAAATCATGGTTAGCTCATTGATACTGAGAGACTGCGTTCTTATAAACAAATTGTAACATACGACGGGTGTGTTCAATATCTCCATAAGGACTACTATGGCAAGAGACCAGTTTGTTCTTGAAGTGTAGAGAGTGAGCGTTTGAATGTTCAAAATGGTCTGTTGAGAAATCACAAACTCGGTTTGGTATTTGATCTCGATAATACCCTTATGGAGGTAAGTTTGTTCCATTTCATTAATTGTAGCAAACGGACGACCTTCGTTGTATTGATGCTACCCAGTTTGGTATTCCTGATGTGTTGTCGTTGTTGTAAGAACTAATGTACAGAAATCTGATTCGCTTCATCCACAACGATCGTCCTACCGAACTTGTGGTCATAATTCGACCTCATGTGATAACGGTTCTAACAGAACTCACCAAGTACTTTGATCTATCTGTTTACACTGTAACTCCGTGTGTTCTGCATAAATTGTAGAATGGTGTTCGTGAATATGCCGTTGAAGTAGTTCGATTGATCGATCCACATGGAACTCTCTTTGGAAATCGAATTATAGCTCGAAACGATATTCCAGAAAATGTCGAGAAGTCAGGATTCAATAATGCAGAGCCATCTTCCAAAGACATGCAATTTGTATTACCAGGATATGATACTATGGGAGTTTCAGTAGATGACAATATATGTGTCTGGAAAGACCAACGAAATGTTGTTATGATTCCACGATTTGAGTTTTGGCGTTATTATCGGAATTGCATAAGTCGTCTTCAAATTCAACAAATTACAGATGAAACAAAACGTCGAGTTGAGAGTGTTTTTTTTCATTACGAGGTTACTTGTAGTGTTCAATACAGTCGGTAGAATTGTTAATTCTGCTGATATGGATACAATTTTAAACACACTAATTTCAATACATCGTGAATTTTATAATCTTGTTCACGAAATGGTATAACAGAGCTTGAGGCTATTACTATAGGATGCAACAAAAGTGACACATTCAACTGGAGAGGTGATAAGTCATATTCGCGAGAGTGTTTTGAAAGGGAGAACCATTTTCTTTGATGGTTCTCTTCATGATGAAGGGGCTCATCCACTGAATCATGAATTACATGAGAAAGTTCATCAGTTAGGAGGAGAGTAAGTGATCATTGTGATTATAAGGGGTAGAATTGCCGATACCTTGTCGGACTTTGTGTCACATGTTGTATCAAAGGGAGATGTGACTGAATTAATTCAAAATGTATGTACTATTTCTATTTATTCTCCTTAGTATCTACAATATCCTCAATACAAGTTTGTGAGTGAGTTCTGGGTCCATGCTTGCTATGCCTTTTTAGGGCCCATGTCATCGAAGAATTATCCTGTGCGTGGAATTGAACGATTTTCTAGTGTCCTTACTACTTCAACTTCAGAGAATCACCAGGAAGTCGATCCTGATTTGGAAGATGTATTATCTGATAACAGTGATTCTCAACTGGATTACCCTCCTCCAGGAGAGGCTTTTCCTGAGGAATCTCTTCGACTAAAGCGAACTATTCGAGATAGAGACAGAGACAATGGAAATACCATAAACAAAGAGTGATTACGAACTTGAAGCATAAGACATAGGTTATCAGAAGAACAGAAACGGGAGAAGCGGAAAAGAAGTCTTTTGGATTAACAGTGTTGTCTCAATGCATCCTTCTTTTTTCCTTTTCATATTTGTTTGTGTGTTAAGCAACCAAGAGAACGATGCTTTTGTGTCGGAATCTGAGAGGAACGATACTACACTTCCAACTCAGTCAGTAGGTGATCTATAGTCTATAGACTCGTTGTAGGTTTTTGAAAGGGGTCTGGTCAGTGATGTTGTTACTCAAGCTTCTATTCTTTCTGAATACAATCGATATTCACAGAACACAGAATTTAAAGCGTCGGAAGATATCCCAGTACTTGGATTTGTTACTCCGTGGAACAGTCGTAGCTACTCGTTGTATAAATGATGACATAGATGGATACGATGTAGTAAAGATCTTTTACAACAAATTTACCCATATTAGTCCTTGTTGGTTTCAGATTCGCAGGTATGAGTGACTTTCGTATTTGATTTAGGAACTCTGCTGGGTCTTTATATGTTGCAGGAGATCATGATGTGGATGAGGATTGGATTCGCAGTATTAAATCCAGTTGCGTTGATCACTGTCCTCAAATCGTTCCTCGATATGTATGGGAAGCAGAGAGGTTCGAATGGAGTGTAAGTACTTTAGAAGCCATGAAGAATAGGATATATCCACTCTAAGTTCGATTATTGCTGAGAGTTTGGACCAATATCATTTTGATGGATTTGTATTGGAATTTGGATTTGCAGATAGTATTCTGCCTATTCTCTACGATCTTCGAGAAATGATCGGAGAGAAAGATATGATTCTCGTTGTTCATCCTCAAAGCTGTATATCCATTGCTATTACTGTGATAACTAGTATCTGTAATGAAGGAAAATGTCATGTTTATGACTCAACTGAATGATTTAGTGGATTATGTGATTTTGATGACCTACGATTATAGTGTACATCGCGGGCAAAGTGGACCAAATGCTCCTATTCGGATATCCTTTCTTGCGTCTTTGTTGATTCCTTGATTTCACTTCTATAAGGAAACGATAAAGAATTACTTGAGTATTGGGAATAAAAGGAATCAAAGGGAGACTCTTGATCATGTCTTGCTTGGAATTCCCTTCTATGGATACGATTCGTCACAAGCAGTGACGGGAACCCAGTATATTGATCTATTAAAGAAACATTCTGTATCTATTGACTACAGTTCGAAAGCAAAAGAGCATATCACAAAGTAGGCAAGAAATAGAACTGTCAAGTAGATATCAGGACATGAAGGGTAAACTTCATTCTGTTTATTATCCCTCTCTTCAATTCATTCAAGAGAGAATCACTTTGGCTAAACAGCTTCACTGTGGCATATCAATCTGGGAATTGGGTCAAGGACTCGACTATTTCTATGACCTGCTGTAATTTGCATTGTTTTGTTAAGAATTGCTAACAAACAACGTCACTTCGGTATCTTCTTGATAAATTCATTGATTTCATTCACTGACAATAGTTCATTGATTTTAAATACCTCGCTACACGCAGTAAAGGACCAGCTACTAGGGACAAACACTTCTCCACAGTTAATCACCGCATAGTTTGCTGAAGTTTTTTCCTTTCTGTACCACATTCTCTTCGTCTTGTGATAGACAAATTCCCGCGAATATAGTTCCTGAGCAGATAACAACTACATATCATCCAACTTTTCTTTATTTACTTGTAATACATCACGTGGTAGTGCATAGAAGATATACAATAGTAAAGAGGTCTACAGTCAACTAAATCAACTAGAGGATACGCTGAAGGAATGAATATGATTTGCAGACACAGTAGGAGGAGGAAAGGAGTAATCAGGAGACAAAACATAATTATAATTCTGAACAATGTCAACACGACCAAATATCACTCCTGCATACAACTTATAGAAGATCTGCTTTTCTTTCAACTCATCTGACATTCGATCTATAGTTGTCACTTTTGGGATATAACTGCCTGAACCCATAGGAACTGTCGGTCGACTTCAATTAATACCCTGAAAAAGACATACTAAGCTTGAGGTGTATTCATTCCTTTGGAATCTAAATCACTGTTCTTTTGATTTCCTCGCAAATAAGCTAGAACTAATCTCCAACCACAACCTCTTACGTTGAACATTTCCACGTCCGGTTTGCATAGTTCCATAACCATATCCTCCATCCATATCCTACAAATTCAGTTATCAATCACAAAACACACATCACCGGCTCCCATAACCATGCCCCGATCTAATAGTAAAGCAATTCAAATTCAACGAACCCCCCATTGATGAATTTCCCATTCCCATTCCTTGTTGGTGTAAAGCACGGTTTTGGTTACTATCTACACGCTTAGCGATACAACTTTAAATTCGAGTACTTCCCATGACAGGTGTGGTATATCTGGCAGCTGTGTATTATTACAACAAAGAAAACACCTTACATGACATTGCCCTATTTGAATAACCAACAGGAGGCTTTTCTAGGTATTTACTTCAAAAGTTGAATGGATACCACGTGATGTGAATCCCATTGGGGTACCATACTGATCATAGCGCATATCAGCCATATTTGTTTGACTACTTTAGTTGCTACAATAAGTAAAAAGAAACTAGCTAAAAAGAAGTCTTCTCACCTCTTTCTTTGAGAGAATTGAAAACAGTCCCATTTCCGGAACCCACTCAAATTATTCTACATGCTTTATGGAAGAGGAAACAGACTTAGGAGATCTTGATGTAGAGAGTCGGCTTGTCCTTCTTACTGGGAGAGAGTACACTCAACCCGGTTCTGTTGTTTCAAACTGTATTCTATTGATTGGAAGTCCAGAGGGTGAATGCGGTAAGTGTACAAAGCCCTGTCTTCATCCTCTGGCAACTGACGACATCAAGGCTTATTTTCAAGTAATAGTCGTTTAATGGGTTTTAGGTGCTGTAGAATTTGGCTATACAAAATATTGACTGGCTTGATGACACCGCATGTATTGTTATCTGTGAGAATCCTGCCTCCGTTCAAGGGTTACTTGAACAGTATTTTGATAAAATATTGTTTGCTTATATCCATCTTTTCATGATTAGTTCGGAGGAGAGCGGATTAGAATGGTACCGGTCCAAAAAAAAGGTTGAAAAGCTCCGTGAGAGTGATACATATGGTGAGAAAGGAGACTCGATTCATATCTACTGTCGGATCTGTCTCTCAAGTGATATTGAGAGATTACATAGTTTGTATGGCTAGCTTAATTCATGTGAAGATCTTCGTAAAGCAAAGATGGTAAACAACATCATTAAACGACGAAAAGAACTTCAGAATGCTAAAAAGAAAACCAAGGTCAAAAAGAATAAACGGAAACGACAGAGAATAAAGAAGCGACTCGCAAAAGAACAGGAAAAGGCTCAAGTTGAGGAAGGCAGTAGTTTAACTTGAGATGTACTATCCTTTTATAAGATATGAATGACAGTTTCTGTTTGATAGTAATACACTTTTGAGGAAGATAGAATCAGGTTTTCTTTGACAACTATCGGCAATTCGGAGCCTAATTCATCCCACTTATGGAATGCAGTATTGTTGTATCGAAATAACACTAGTGTTTGTAAATAATCAATAATCGTTATTCTTCGGAAGAATCGCCATGGCGCAAGACTTTAAGTACAATTATTGGTTATTTTCTGTAATAGGACACTTGGCGCAAATTCACTCAGTTGAAGTAAATGGATTCCCTTCCACGAATTGTAGTTTTAGGCCTGCCTAAGAGCGGAAAGAAGACATTGTTTCAAGGTAACAATAAAGAAATGGAATAAAGGACAGGCCTTAGTCGATATTTTGAGTTTGACTACACAAAAAAACCAGACAAGTACGTATTTGCATATGTAATGAATGTATAGAGTTGATACAATTGGAAAGTTGGTACTTCATCTTTCGGTAGTGGATGTGTTCACAAAGTACTATAAAGCTAAAGTAGAGTATTTGAATAGTCTTTAGTGTAGATTGAATTATGTTTTGTTGAAGGAGACAATTCTCAGTTAACGAAAGAAGAACTGAGTGTAATTATCCATGATTTATGCCAAGGTGTGATCTTTGTGTGCCGATCTGTGGATGTGTGTATGTCGTTGATGAATCATGTATAGACCTCAGCACTGAGTACAATACAGAAATGGAATGAAGTTGTGGAGCTGATGAAAGATAGCATGGAATTGAAGTTGGTCGTATGCTCATTCAGTGATATCCAAAATCCTATGTTACTGTTCTTTGACCTTTTAATCTATAGATCTGAGAAGAATATGCAAGCAATCAAGAATTGGTGTATCGATAACTGCTATGAGATGATCCCTGCAAATCTCCTAATTCCCCATTACAGTTGGAAGAGTCAGGATAAGGAAGGAGTGGCTCGTGTAGTTGAGGATATGGAATGTGTGATGTGGAATAATATGGATACAACTCAAAGACGAACAATGGAGCGCGTGATTGAAGAAAAGGTAATTGTGAATGTTGATGAATTGGACCGATGTGCCTATTGTCATAAATCGAAGGTATTTCTGGTTGAAATGACTTAAAGAATAGTCAGAGGATAAAATCGTTCTGTTCCTTTGTAGTCGCTGCAGAACAGCACGATATTGTTCTCGTGATTGTCAGGTCAAAGATTGGAAGAATCATAAAGTATTTTGTGTATATCTATTCATTTTAATTTACTGATAGAATCAACTGAAGGGAATTGATCCAGAAGCGAAACTCAAAGCAGAAGAAGAAAAACGCATTAATGAAGTAGAAGCCAGTATGGCTGCCTCTTTACCTGCTCCGCGTACAGTATGAATTGATGACATGAATTTCTAGCTAAATCAAAAGAAGAGGAAGAGTTTGACAATTTTGCCAAGTTGATGCAGGAATGTCAAGCAACTAAGAGTCAGGCTAAAGGATTACCGGATGCTGAGAGAAAGAGAAGAGCTGCTATTATGGCTGCTAAGCTTATGAAAGAGTTTGGTTTATCTGAAGGAAATGAAGCCGAGCAAATCTTAGAGGATTGTAATGCTACTCTATAAGGTGCTGCTTTGTTGAAATATTGTGAACAAACAGACTAACTAAGCCGTTTCATAATCAAGACTTGATTCCTTCCACCCATAGTCCCTGCTGCAATATCTCCCGTTGTTCGAGAAAAATCAACACATAATACAACTTCTAGATGTTAATTAGAGATGAAATATATACCATTACAACAGGAAAGCTCAACTACATCCTCTCCATCAACAGCATATAACACAATTTTTCCATTTTCTGTTCATCATATCTTCAATTAGCAAATACCTGACCCAGTCAACATGAAGTTCATTCCAACATTGTAGAAGAGAGAATTACACATGTACTGATTGATAACATGATGATTCTAATTCTCATCCAACTGAAAGAATTCCACATGTACTAATTGTTCAATCCGATCATGTTCAAGACACCAGACTCCCAAACCCTTCTTCAGATAGGAAAGAAGAATGTACTTGTTGTTGGGTGAAAATGAGGCTGAAACACTATAAATTAGAAGCACAAGATGAATTGACATGGGAGTCGTTTCTGATATCGGGTGTTTCGTTTTAATGCAATTTCCACTCTCACAATCCCATATTCGACTATGAGTAAGTCAATAAAACCAAACTTACCAATATCCATCAACTGATGAACTAATTAATAACGAACCATCTATGTTAAATTCAATGCTGGTGATTGTATTTGAGTGCGCATAGATTGTTTTCAAAAGAGAGCGTGTAAAGAGAGAAAAGAAATAGATGTGATTATCTACACAACTGCAAGCAATAATCGTTCCTCGAGGATTAATGGCAATGCAGGTTGGAAACTGAGAAAGGTCCGTCATCACTCGAACGAGATCACCCTGTGTATAAGCCAAGACAATAATAGGAACCTGTTCCATATCCCATACTCGAATCGTTTTATCATCAGAGCATGATGCGAGATATTTTGAAGTGGGAAACCAAGCAACGGCATTCACTCCCTTGTCATGACCCTCAAACCGGTGATTACAAGTATAATCACTTGTCTGATATACTACGATGCTCTTATCTGCAGCTATTTATTAAAAATAATGAATTAAACTCTGTACTCGCTATTGCCAGATAATTACCATCTGGGGAGTATTTGACACATGAAATCGGCCCTTTATGTAACTAGAATCATGAACACCAAAAAACTATAAACAGAAATAGTATGTGCTAATTCAAATGGCTTCTTGACGGTTTCAGGAACTGGAACTTCAGCTGACTACTACATAAGTTAATACTAAACATTACAAACTTCCACTTCCATTAGGAATGATTATTAGTGTTCATTGAAAATGGTCCTTTTGATATGTAAAACTCTGAAATAACCTATTTCTAATTTAGTGGAACAGATATATAAGAATTCACAGATCTTTTCCAAATCCTACTCTCTATCTCTCTATCTCATTTTCAGTGCGATACAATCTAGATGGTCCAAAATGATAAGTTGGGAGAACCATCTTTGTCCACTTTTCTCTTACACAATGGCTCCATATGGAAAGAATATGACAACAGTTAGGTTCCAAGTGCGAGCAGATGTTCCCCACGGAGTAAACATCCGTCTTTCGGGATCCATTGCCCAACTTGGCTATTTCTCTCCTGCTAGTTCTCTAGAGATGTATACAACTCCACAAGAGTAATTGGAACGATAAATAGCATTATTGATAGATATCCTGTATGGACGAGTGATCCGATATCTCTACCGCTAAATACGAAAATTAACTACAAGTAGGAGGTAGTTGATCACTTCATTATACAAGATATCTCCGTTGTAGCGGTGGAATCTTTGAGTCTTGGGAGTCACCTCGTAAAAGTTCCCATTCTCTTTTACTCACTTCAGTAGGATCAATGAATATGGATTTAGTGTTTAGCGCAAGAGTATTGTAGTGAATGATGTCTATGGCGCCTACTCGCGAGATGATACTGATGCGGATGTCCAGAACACGATTAAACGTGCTTGCAGTTCTGAACCCTTGAAATCGAAGTAGATGTGATCAGAGGTGGTTATCAACAGAACAAATGGGTTTGGTTCCTGCCCTGTTTTTTCAGTATCTAAATCTCTTCCTTCATCGAAACAGACTGTGATTCTCGTTGCGTAGAGAAAGAAGGAGATTGTGATATCTAGATACCGTTTGCCAGTCATTATTAACCGGAAGGAAGGAGGTGAATGGGACATTACGTGGGATTATGAAGTAATCGTGATAGAGAGTTGTGAATATAGAATATGTATTTATTTTCTGAACAGAATCTATCTGATCAGAATAGTGTATGGTGGTGTGGTGCTTTGACATATCTCCGAACCAATGACATCTTCAGTCAGAATGAGCAGTACACTGCTTCTGATATGATTCAGATAAAAGAAGTGGGTTAATGTTAATTTTCTTCACAATAGCAACTCTTCAAGATGCATTGCTTACCAATCTTCATGGATGCAGAACTCAACCATTTCTATTATAACGGATATTGTAAGTCGATTCTCTCTCCAATGCTTCATGGATGTACCATGGTGTATGATGATGCAGAAACGAAATTCAGTTGGCAGAAGAATACAGCGGAGACAATTGCTTATCAGAATGCGTATCGTCGTGTTAATAATCTCTTTGCTCAGGAGATTCTGCGCTATTGTAAACAATTGAATGTTCTTGATAAAACCCCGATCATTTGGATCAATGGATATCACTTAATGCTCCTTCCACGTGATTTAAGACTCTATCTTGCCAATATGAATCGATCGTATATTAACGAGCTCTATTTTATCTCTAGACATCACAGTGAACAGCAACCATCCTCACAGATCCCCAATCTCTATACGGGAGGTTCTCTCGCCTCTTCAGCATCCGTATTATCACCTAGCAATGATTTTACAGTTTCTCCTTTTTCGCCGTATTCTGCTACTCCTCGCTCTCCTACGGATTCTGTGAGTTCTGATGAATGCGAACATGAGTCGCTCTTTAGTCCTGGTCCTACTTTTGTTGACAATTTGGAGGATGATATGGATGATGAGCGTATGATGGTAGGATTTGGAAGAGAGTATGAAGGATAGAGATTGTATGCTATGAGTAGTCAGGATCCTATTGTTGATTATGATGGAGTCAGTGATGAGAGAAGTTATAATTAATAGGACGATGGAGAGGAAGAAGAAGAGCCACAAGATGTTAATATGTCACATATTCAGATCAAGATTATCTTTTTCCTTCATCTCCCCTTCCCTTCTTATGAGATCTTTCGTCAGTTACCTCTTCGCACCTCGATCTTACGTGGTGTATTAGCGAGTGATCTCATTGGAACTCATACTTACAGCAGTGCTCGCCACTTAATTTCCTCGTGCTGTCGTCATCTCGGTGTTAGTGAAGGAGTTCAGCGAAATAGTAATGTTTGTCTCCAGTGGGGATCTCGTAGTGTCTGTGTTTACATCTCTCATGTGGGCCTAGATGCCCAGGTAATTCCTGACTTAATCTCTTATTTCTAGTACACAGAATCAATCCTTCAGAATCCCTCAGTCCAACAATACTATGAAGAGTATCTCGATAGATATCAAAACAAGATGGTAATAGCAGGAGTGGATGAATTATATCAAACCAATGCAATTCGATATAAGATACAAGCCTTCCATAGACTTCTTCGAGAGTTCCCTGGTTACCGATCTCACCTGATTCTCGTCCAGGTATGTTACAGACAACGCAGCATGGTTACAGGTACTCAGAAGCTGTATGAGACACAAATAAGTAATGCCGCTGAGGCATGCAATAAGGAGTTTCCGGGTAGTGTGGATCTTCATATGCTTACTGGATCTTATTTCTCTATTCAGCAGCGTATGGCTCTGTGGAGAATAGCGCGTATCTACTTAAATACTTCTTTGGCTCAGGGTCTGAATTTACATCCACAAGAGTTCTTGATGGCTCGTAAGGAGGCAGGAGGAATAGTCATTGTGAGTGAATTTGCAAATGCTCATGAATTCTTGAATGGAGCACTGAGTGTGAATCCTTGGGATATTGATAGTATTGTCAGCCAATTGGAGAAGGCTGTCGAGATGAGTGAGAGTGAAGTGAGATTGCGTCAGACTCGTGATCTTGACAGTATAATGAAGCGTGAAAAGCGTTTATGGTCATCACAGGTGATTCAGAATCTCCTGGATAGTGCATCCGAAGAGGCTATTCAGATCTCCCGCACTCCGGGAAGTGCCGTATTAACTGATGATGATGTGAATTCTATCATTCAGCATCTTGATGTAAGGAGATGAATCGAATTACAATGTAGCATGCCTGGGTACAAGAAATCTACACTAAAACCTCATCTCGATTCTTCATCCTAGATTATGGAGGCACACTCCAATCAAAAGAAGGATTCAATCGAGATCTGAAGGATGATTTCCAAGGTGTGTTGCAGCGTCCTCCAAATGTGGCAATGTCTCGTGTCCTCCAGCGTCTTTGTGACGACCCAAAGAATCAAGTGTGGGTGATTAGTAGTAGTGGCAGCATGGTAATGGAGAAGACACTTGGATCATTCCGTAATCTTGGATTGATTGCAGTAAATGGACTAAAAGTTCGTTATGTAGGATTAGTTGAATAGAGTCATTTTTAGCCTGGAATGACAGAATGGACTCCATCTCCAGAATACCGAAAAAAGGCACTTCCTTATGGAAAGGAGATTTTAGCATTATGCCAAGAGTATGTATTCCAGACGAATGGAAGTACCTTATATCATGATAATTATGTCGTTCGTTATCACTATCAGTATTGTGATCCTGACCTCGGTAAACAAATGGCTGATAAGTTAGTTAGTGAGCTTCAGGAATTATTACATGATGTGTCTGTGAAGGTCGTTCATGATATTGGAGTTGTTGAAGTGCGATCTTTCTTGGGAACACGTGGAGTCATTGTAAAGACTCTTCTCTCCCAGTATCGAGATCAGCATCATGCAGACCCTGAGATGGTATTCTGTATGGGCGATAGTAGTGTTGATGAACCTATGTTTGGGTAGAGGAAGATTAGTAATGTAACTTATAGAGATGTACAGAATCTATTCCGTTCTTCGTCTGTTGATGATTCAGAACCAGAAGTAATCACTTGTACGGTTGGACAGAAACCAAGTCGGGCTCAATATTTCACGGATTCAGTACAAGAGAATTATCATCTATTTTCCTTACTTACGGATCCTAAGAATCACCCAATATCGTCATAACCTTAATCTGTTTGTTAAACCTTGCTGAGAACTATTTGTGGATTAGAGAATGTTAGGATCAAATACATACTACCGAAAGTGATTTACCTATCAGAACTGGAGACTGTAATGGGAGTCCATTATCACATACACTTAAGGAAACAATATCAGCTAGATTACCAAAGAAACAAAGGGATTCGATTAGATTATCCTACTTATTCCTACTAGAGAGAATGTACCAAGATCGGAAATCTGCTCATTTCTGTATGAAACAAAGAGAATCACATAAATGACACAATCACTTGAGAACACTTGTCTTCTTCCCCTTCTTGCGATACTTAGAAACAAACGTGGCTTCTCCAACTTGCTCACGAGGATGAAAAACAGAACACTTCAATCCCTGTTTCTTGAGGAATGCTGTAGCATTCACAGGATAGCGATAAGACTGTTGCAATTCATAAGCAATCAAGCCAAAGCTACTACCCTGACTGTAGATCAAAAAGTCACTCTCCTTAAGCAGGAGAAGATCAAGAATAGCCCGATTCATGAATGAATCCCTTTGTTTATCTCCATACATCAGAGTCTTGCCTACAGCACTGTGTCCAATCAAAAACTCAGAAACAGAATATACCATCTTGTTCTTTGGGGTATCTAGCGCCTTTTTCACTTCATTTAGAGCAAATGTTGAATCCGTTGAGACAAACACATACACTTCTTCCCGCTTCCACCCCTTCTGCTGGATACATCGCTCAACCTTCTCCAGAAACACAGCAATACTCTTAGGACCAAGAAATAGCTTCTCACTATAGTTTGCCTTCTGACCTCCCAATCGCATCTGAATGCCAATCACTTTTTTCCGACGGAGAATTTCAATGTGTTTGTTTACTACTTGACAGAGATAAGGCTGTGGTGACATAATCAAGGGAAGAATTGCAGAACGGAACAATGCACCTTGTCGAGCGTGTTGCATTTTCCCCTTGATTTCTGGAATAATTCCCCAATCCACGAGACGGTCTCGGTAAAAATCAGTGCGAAGAAATCTTGAAGTAATGTCTGAATAGGTTGAAAGGACCACAGCAGATTCTTTCCACCATTTGTCAAGAGGTGTGGTTTGTAATTTCCCAATGTTGTTTTTGTTGGGAAAATACTCCCAGGTTGTGAAATTATGATAAATCGGATCTAATTGTCATTTCTTCCTTTCGCTCCAACTAGCAGGTCTGATCCCTAAATATGGAAGAGGCTCAAAAAAGAATCGAAAGAAGAAGTTCCGAGGCGTTTTAACTGGTAATCAGGAACATACTTCAATCTTACCCTGAATAGCTCGATTAGTCATCATCCCGACGACCAATGCCGTAAGATATCCTCGGATCATATTTCCAAGTCCAGATTCCTTATGTACTTTGTAGATAACAACTCGATTCTCTTTTTGGAGTGATAGTTGCCGATTCTTCATTTCCTCAAGGAAATTATCAAATCGACGCTGTTGTTCAGTAACTGCCTCTTCTGACAGATAAGGTAGAACTAGCATCTTCACGATTGGCTGTTTTGGCTTTGATGGATGTTGTTTTGAAGAGAATCTATATGAAATGAAATAAATAAAGAGACTTGTTGCGTCGAATAGGTTTACTTGTTTGTTGAACTTGCTTTTCTTTTTCCTCATCTGCATCATCTTCTTCTGAACCTTGCTCCAGATCCTGTTCCGGATCCTGTTCAGATTGGTCTTGTTCAGATTGATTCTGTTCAATTGGATCCTGTTCCGGTTGTCCTGTCTGCTCTAGTTCTTCTGAAATCGCCTGTAAAGTAGTTTCCAATGTTGGCTTGGAAGAATTTGAGACGATTGGTAGAACTGTTAACGGTACCATCGTTGGATATTGAACAACATCAGATAAATTCATTGAAATCATTGGTTGTTTCAAAATATCTGTTGGTTTTGGTGTGATCACCACAGTCAATGTAGTTTTTCCAGCAGAGTTAACACTCTCCTTCTCGGACTCTGGCACTGGAACATTACGATTGACTTGAGACGCATCAACAACTACATCTCTATTCCTCTCCTCACCAAAACTCCCATCTACATCTCACTATCCTAAATTCCAGTACTCATGGTAAATATCTGCTGAATCGGTTTCGTGGTCATAACGGATTCAATTGTCTAAAAATCAGTATTATAAAGCAATTCCAAACCTTTTCAACAGGAACATCCCATTTTACTTCTTTGACGGAGCCAAACCTTCAATTTACAAGATATCCAATTAAATACAGATAGAATGACGATGACTGGATGAGACGAACTGAATTTCCATTTTGATACACAAACTCTTGCCTGTCTTTCAGATTGTCCTTACTAGCGCCAAGTGTCCACCTCATTAACACAGCTAGAGTCGAGACAACCAACAAGACAAGACAACGACTCATCTAGTCACTGTTGACAAACAAACAATGTAATGCAATCATATACATGGAAGAATAGCTAACGACCTCAGAAAACATGAGTACTTCTCTTGCTGGGAGGAACCAAATCTTCAGGGAGAGTATCAGGCAGAGGCTTTCCAGCCATCTTCTCATTGGCAAGCCACATGGCAACAGCAAATTCACCAGCGTCCATCTTACCATCCGCATCAATATCAGCAAGTTCCCAGATCTTACGGAGATCTGTCATATCCAGATCGGTCTTCATCAGTACGGCCTTTACTGCACTTCCGGAAGCCTTTCCGTTAATCTGTTTCAGAGTAGCAAAGACATTATCGCACTCTGCTTTATGTGCTGCTGTCACACGCCATGTTGCTGTTCCCTTCTGTAGCTCAACCTCAGCGAATGGGTTCTCAGGCTCTGTCTCTGCAGCTCCGAGGTCTTCCTGGGGCTTGGGAAGCATGCTCATAATCTCAGGAATATCATGAGCCAACACCTCATCAAGAGCATCAAAAAGCTCCGGTTTGAACTTCGGGAAGGTGCTGAAGTCCATATTAGCAACTACTTCGACAAAGCGATCTAGAGGAGGGAAATCGCTGGAAGGAAGACGATATTCTGTTTGAATCATGTGGAAGATGTCAGGCATATTATCGATCAATTCTTGCTGCTTCTTCTGCTTACCGAACATCTTAGGAATCTGCTTACGGAGATACGAGAGAAGAAGAGCATGAGCCTTGCTAACATGAGCACGGCGCACCAGATCATTAATCTTACGAAGCATGCTGTTCGCAGGAAGACCTCTCAGATCCGCAAATAAATCCATCTGCTCCACTGCAAACAGATCTTTGAAGTAGTCATATCGTAGTGGCTGGTCCCAGAAAGATCCCAGGTACACACGAGTAACCTCAGGATTGCGAATTACACGACCTAGAGACCACATCAAGGCTCCATAACTAGAGATCACTGATCGCAATTATCCCTACATTCGCATCAACTGTTGCTTATCAACAGCATCAGCCTTATTCAACACAACACGTACCTTATCATCATTTCCCTATCAATCATCTCTCATCCTCACACTCACATGGAGAGCCTCAATGGCAGCCTTCATCTCATCGGAAATATCAAGTTTGTGAGCATCGAAGAGAATCAGAATGCGATCTGCACGATCGGCGAAGTAATGAATTACCTCAGCAAAGTCGTAAGTTCGATTTAGACGCTGCTTCTCACCTGATAACACTCCGGGAGTATCGATGAAGGTAATCGATTGAAGGACTGGAGATGGGACTTGAACCACTTCAAATCGGTTCAAGAAACCCGATCCGAATTGTTGAAGACTATTGAATGGGAGATCAGCAGAGACAGAAGCAGCATTACCCGGAATCACTCGCTCTGTATCTCCGTACATCACAGAAATGAATTTGTCGGTAGTAGGCTCAGGACCCACACGCATACCCTGATAGTCACATTCCAGCAAATAGCGAATGAAGGAGGTCTTACCGACGGAGTACTGACCAATCAGAAGAACCATAGGCTTTGCTTCAAAGTCATTGTCGTTCATCAAGGTCTCATAGAACTTGTCATACATGTACGTTTCTTCAATTGGTTTCATCTTCTCTGAGTAACTATAAAATCACTCTAACTTACGAAAACATACATTTCCTGGACTCGCTGGGTAATCTCTCGAATCACTGGATTCTCCTGACTAAAGTATTTTCCAGCAGATTCTATAAGATAACTCTCACTGACGGGATGAACCTACCTGGAGCCGCCACTTTCGCCGCTCTGCCCCTGATAGGTGCCGCAGCAGCAGGCGCTGGCTTCTGTGCAGGTCCATATCTTGCCTCCAACTCACTAAACAACTGATCTTCACGTCCCTGAACATGAGCAAGTAATAAGACATAGGTACAGCATATGCAGCTAAAATTTGATCAATCATGCTTAGTTTCTCAGGGTTGTACTGCTTATAGAACTCTGTAAGCCTAGTACGGTACTGTTCGTCTAAACGTAAATCACTATGGAATCTTGGAATACAAGTCTAGAAATAAGGAAACAATCATAACAAGAACATACCGAAGACATTTTGGTTTCTCCAAGTTTGTTTTCTAATTATCATGCCTTTCACTGCATTCGCTCGATGAAACTCCCACTCTTCTGATCGAACCAAACCGAGAATATAATATCACACTTCTTCTTGAATAGAGACAGAGAACAGGTCTGAGGAGTGCAAGAAGGTTATTTCATGAGAAACACAACTACTCACTTTTCCTAATATTTATGAATAGGAATGATGGATGCATTATGCAGTCAAGAACAATTTGAAAACAAACACAAAACTGGAGGATTCTAGATTACACAACATTTAGTTTATGGAACTCTTCTTCAATAACATCTCGTAATGAAAATACCTATAAATAAAGAAGAAGGAAAGTAAATACTATGGTTTTCACTTTCCCAATGGGAATGATATGATTTGCAATACCAGCAATTAAGTACTTGCCACAGCAGGAAACAACGATGGCATTACATTGCTAGTAGTCAGAATGATTCTTGGTTACCCACTTCGTATGTATATATCTGATATTGGAGTGGATCACTCTCAAAAATGTCAAATCCCCTCCAACAACGTCCTAATGCAGATAAGAATACTTCTTCGCAATCCATTTGGTTTATTGTAGACATAACAACTTCACCGTCCTTCGAAAGACTAGGTTATAGGGGTAACTGTAATACTCACACAAATTCGATACTGCTCGCTTCTGTGGCATCTCGAAACACCTTTTTGAGGTTTTTCACGGACAACATATCGGATACAATTTGTTCTTGTCTTTGAGTCCCGCGACTTGTCAGCATCCAATCATCTATCGACATATTCCCACGATTGTTGCTATTCTTTGTGCTCTAGTAGGGGGTTTATTTGTTTATTTGCAGTGAGATAAAATTCTTTATGATATATAAAACACGCCTCAGGAATTGAATTAAATATTTTATACGTTTCTAGAACGGTGGAATCTCCTGAAAAATGTCAATATCAGAATTAGGCGTAGTGTTGTTATCCTCCTTCACAGAGTCTTCTGTTTTGGCCTCCTTGATGTAGATGTTGATATTTCCAATTCTACAGTCATGGAACATGGTTCGCATAGAAGAAGAACTAGTGGATGCATCCATGGATACCGATGTTCTAGATGTCATAGTCTGTTGAACCGCATTCCATGTATCAATACCACTTTTATCGACATATAAACTAGGGACATTAGAACTATTCCATCTACCAATCTTCTTGAGAGTTTCTAAACTCGCTCCATTAGCAGCAGCTACTGTTGCTGCACTCCTTCTCATGCAGTGCCCAGTATACTGTTTTGGATCTGGAAGGCGAAGATACTGAGCAACCAACTGAGGGATAGATCCCAGAGTATTGACTCCCACTCGTTGATCAAAGAAGTGATTATTTCGAATTGCTCTCCAAAGAATAGATGGATTCTTTATCATCTTATTTGATGCAACATATGTATCAAGAGCATTCAGATAGGTGGAAAGAATCTTCTTGATGTCAGTGATTCCATCATCAAAAGGGATATAAGCATCAGTTCCGATAGCAGCAGCATCTGTCTTGGATTGTTGTATTGTTACAATATACCTTCCCTTCTCATTATCCATGATAATATCCTGTCTTGATAATGCATATATTTCATGAATTCTCATTGCACAAAAGAATCCCACAATTAGAACTGACTTATTCTGATAGTCTTCCAAATTCCATTGGTTGGAATTGAGGAAATCGGTGATATTCTGTTGTGAAAGTACTTTTGACTGTTTAGTAGTCTCTCGTTTCCCTTTTTGACTAAGAAAACGCGTGATCTTGTCATATGTTGAAGCAGCAATGGTTATATTCTCGTTAAGAAGAGAAGTTTTGATAGTACTAACAACAGTGCGAATTGTGGATGCCTTTTTACCATCCTTTGTTAGGGAATCAACATATAAGAGTAGCATTTCATCCATTGATCTAATACTACCCTCATTTTGTCCAACAAACTGCTTAAACTTGTCATACTGCTTCTGATACACCATAGCAGATTTAGTAGGTCTGATATCGAGATGAGTGTTATTCATTTAAAAATAATGTGAGGTATTCGATCTTTTGGTAATGTTGATATAATTGTATTAGGTAAAGTTGTCTATGACGAATTTTATCTCACTACAAACAACAAATAAACCCCCAACTTGAGCACAAAACACATTATTATGTTAACAAAAACCATTGTTATAAAACTCGTGACCGACGGGAAGTCACTCGAATCTCTGCGAGATTCTCGTGATTCCCGCGGTCACTTGTTTTATAACATTGCTGTTTTTTGTCACCATAATAATGTATCATTATCGTTTCTTCTATGGGGAATATAGTATTGGATAACTTCATTGATGTACTATCCATACCCCACTCTCTAGGAGGATGGGTATGGATGAAGGGATGTATTTCTTTTTAGTGTCAACTACTGTTTCTCTTGTGGTCCTACATCCTCTTCTATTCACTTGCTGATAAAGGAGTCCAAATCGCTTGTCGCCGATTGATGATTGTTCCAACACGTGTAGGGATCTTGGAATGTATTCTTATTCCCATATTTTCCTATCTTCCATGCTGCATTTACTGTACATTTACTCTGATGTGTGTAATGTAGTGATATCCACTGTCTATTTGCATTCATACGCAAAGTGGGAATATGTAACAGCTGCTCCAGGTATTATTGCAGGAGATATCCTTGTAGTTGTGATCCCAGCATTAATCTTGCTGTAATAAATGTGTATACAATTAAGAGTAGTATATGGAAGGGTCGCGCGCCGATTGATGAGACTCAGTATGTTGATTATAGCGACTTGCACAATCCTTTACTTGTACACCTATCTAGTTTTCTAATATGCAGAACAATCATTATATGTCACTGAAATTTCGCGAAGTAACAGAGATGACAGGCATTCCTGTCTCAGGAGAGATCCATCAGCAATATCCATTCCTTTATTTTTCCCTAGTTGTTGTTGTTCTCTGTATTGTAATCATGAGAATGGATTGTTATAATAGGTCTCTTCAGCATTGACTTTTCACATTTCCACATCTGTGATCCATGTTTGGCATCTCATAGTTGCTTTTATATCCTTTCTACTATTGTCTCATCTTTTCTTCACTCCACTGCTCACTTGCCGTGTTTCTTCTCTTCTTGTTGGGTGAATGGCGTTACGTTTTTGGTTCTTCTCTTCTTAAAGAAAAGCGATTAGAAGCAGCAACAACTATTCTTCACAATAAACGTATTTCTGTTTCTACTTATGTGATTCTGTCTCTTGCCTTTACACATCGTCGAAATAGTGAAGAGACATTACGAGTGATTCGTGAAGTGCAGGATGTACTTAGAGATGTCATTCTTGAGTACTTCAAAAAATATGACTATTTTGATGATTTGGCTATTGACTTGTATGATTTTCCACTTCTTCTTCGTGATATGGGCGAAGATATTGATGTGAATGTGATTCGTGATTTTATTCGCCAAGAGCAGTCGCAAACTGCTTCTCAAGAGACACCACAAGAATTGACTCAGAGCACAATGTTATCTTTCGAGGACTGTTACTATTCAATTCTGTCGACTGTTGGAGGGACTCATCAAGATATTCTCTCTCAAGTGCGTGAAGTGATTAACAGCAGTATGGAGACACCATTAGGACATAGACACAGCATTGATCAGATGCAGGATATGTATCACTCCATCCCCTACCCTGAACGCAGGAATTCCACTCATGTTCATGTTGTGAAGGAAACTACTGACTGGAAATCATCTCCCCATCTTGTTGTTACTACAGTGAGCTTATGAGGGACTTATTATCTAGTTTCTACTGAACACCTTGCTTCTTCTCTGTTCTTCTCTTCTTGTATGTACAGTTGTCGGTTTACCATTAATTGACTGTCTTGGAGAAATTAGTATTACCTTTGTCTCTTTGTCATATAGGTGATCGTTCTGGTATTCCCTTTTTCTACTGTGCTCTTGTCGGCTGTTCCCTTGTAAAGTCCATTCAGGTATGTCAAGAATTAATCTCCAACATTGATCCATGGAGTGAAAAGAAAATAACAAGTGCTATCCATAGTTTGCTGACTCGAGTTATATTTGATTGTTCTCTTCAGGTTTTCATTCTATATCTGGCGACGTACTTAAGGTTAACAAGTTGACTTTTATTTACTTTCTAGATCGGAACAATGGTCCTTAACTAGTGGGTTCTCTGGAAGTGTTCTTCCCCTCATAGTTCTGTTATTTACATTCCGCGAATCTGTTGTTCGACTCAGGTTGGTTCCTATACTCTGTCTCATTATTAGATCTGTAGGCTTACTAGCACTGACAGTTCTTATCTCTCTGTTTCTTTATCTTATTCTTTCTTTTCTATTAACCTTGTGTTCTTGTTACAACAATCCCTTAAACTTTCACTTCTTAGATACTCCTAAAGAAACTAGCTGGAGTTATTCAGTACAGATTCTCTTTTCACCAATTAGAGTATCGATCTAATAGATGTAAGAGTGTATCCAAAACTCGAATTGAGTTGCACTAGACGTTTACATCGAATCTTCTATCTCTGTGAACGTTTTTGACGAGAGCAACATATCGATCGTGCAGTACTTCCTTGATACTTTAGTTATCTACTAGAGGAACCGATTTTTTCATGCCGATTTCTACTGTATTCCACATTTACTCCATTCTTAAGCTACTTATTTGCTGTTTTCCAGGTTGGATTCCTAATCGGGAATTTGGTCAAATTCCCGTTATTCTTGACTTAAATGGCTGGTCACATTAAGCGTATCATTACAACTCTTTTTCTGTAGGTTACGTTCCTTTTAGTATAGCGAATCCGACTATAACACGCTAACGGTGTTTATAGAAATGAGTCCTATTCGCAAAGTGAAGATTGTAAAGAAGAAGCTGACTTCTTTTCCTCGTTTCCAAGCTGATAAATTCAAGAGAATGAATGTATGATATGTTTTTTCGAGTGATGTTGTCTAGCAGCACTGGAGAAAGCCTAAGGGTATTGATGGACGTTGTAGACGTCGTTTCCGCGGTGCTACTCTGATGCCCAACATTGGTTATGGTTCCAACGCTGCTACCAAGCATATGCTTCCCAACGGACTTTATAAGTTCATTGTGAACAATGTGAAGGATCTGGAGCTTCTGATGATGCATAATACCACGTATTGTGCTCAGATCGCTCATGGTGTTTCTGCCAAGAAGAGAGCTGAAATTCTGAAACGTGCAAACGAGCTTTCAATTCGTGTGGTAAATGGAAAGTAGGAGAGTTCTTAGTTGGCTTAATCATTAGTGCTGGCGTTGCCAAGGTTGAGACTGAGGCAGAATAAGCTCCACAATGATGAGAAAGAGTAGTACGCTTTGTTCTTGTTTGTTATGTCACTTTTGTTCATATTCTTTTTCTGTGAAATCCTGTTAGTTTATAATTGAATATGGACCATCGGGATGATTACCGATCTCTTCCAGACTATTGTAATCAGTATTATGATGGAACGAGAGAGATTGTCAAGTGAATTATAGTGAAAGTATTTCATAAGATAGTTATATGCTTTATCAACATGTTCCTTCTTCCTTTGCTAAGATGAATGAGTATTTACCCAACCACTTATATTTTTCAAATATTACTGCTCCGGTATGTATGAATCAAGTTCCTGCATCACTTTTATTAAATCGATTTGTGTTAAAACGAAGGATCAAGTTTGGTCGTGGTGACGATCGTAATCAACGACGGATGGCATTTGTTCGATCGGAGTCTGCTCTTGCATGTGTGTGGATGCCATTTAATGACTATATTGTCACGGCCTGGAATAATGGCAAGATTGTTAAGTTAAACGGTGTTAACTATCAATATAGCGGCCAACAAGATGTTTACGTTCTATACCGAGTTCATTTGTAGGTTTCAAACTGTGCTCTCAACTGTCTGAAGATTAGTCATAATGGACGATTTGTGATTGCTGCAGACGACCAGGGGAATGTATTCCGTTTCTCCACTACTTTTAATGTCACTTCGACGCCAAAAGAAGAAAATGAAAGCATTCTAGCTCTGGCCATTTCTGCTAACGACAACTATGTGATTACTGGAGGTAAGAGCAAATTCCTTCGTGTGTGGAGTATCACGGAAAATGATATGGAATATAGTTATGATCTTGGAGGTCATATTGGAATCGAATTCTGATAGATAGAGCTCAACCAACCGATAACCAGTGTAGCGAGTAGTGCAGTGAGTAGTCTTCTTCTTACAGGAAGTGAAGATGCTAATGTTCATTTGTGGGATTTGCGAAAGAAATCTTCAATTCGTCGCATGTGGAGATTAAATGGTTGGTTAATATCTAGCACGGGTCATACAGAGAAGGTGAATTGTGTTCAGTTCTGTCCCACCAATGAGAATCTTATCTTATCAGCTGGAAAGGATAAGAGTCTTCGAGTGTCCTCATTACTGAAAGAAGTAATGTATAGAGTGGATATTCGGACATATGATACAGTGATGATCTTGAAGGGGCACAATGCAGAAGTAACTACTGCATCGTTTGTCCCTTGTGATGGGTCTCTTGTGGTTAGTGGTGACTATGGGGGTAATATCAATTATTGGAGCATTCAGTACTGACTTAAGTAGTCCTTCATATTTAGTCATGAATCACCTCTTTACACAGTGAATCATGCTCACCAGCGGACAATCCGAGAGATTTGTATTCATCCTGAGGCCATTGGAATGGTTAGCATGGGGTTGGAGTGGTGGCTTCTTTTGACTTTAGAGACGATTCAACATTGCGGTTCTGGCAGAGAAATCGACCTGGAGATAGGGAAGAGTTGGATGGAAACTCATTGGCGACAATGCGAAGTTGAATTTGATATGATAATTTGATGTAGTTCCCCGTGGTTCTAGTTATGACTTCAATAGCAAGAAACCCTTTAGTCTGTCGAGATCCATTCCATTGATAGGCGAGATTGGAGATGACGAAGTGATGACAGTGAACTTGCCTGCACCCGAAACACATAAGAAAGTTGAATCCTTTGAAGACCGGCAGGATAATCTTAAGGAGTTCCGCGAAGATGAGGATTCAATGTAAGGAAAGTTCCAAGTTATGACTTTTTAGTCCTCCTCGGAATTACGTGTGTTGTCATTGTGGTCGAAATGGCCATTGGGCATTCCGTTGTAAGAACAATACACAGATGCGGGGGCGAGATTACTTCTGTAAGAACTGCAATGGGAATCATTATCGGGATGATTGTCCCTATCGAGGCGATGTTCGTCCTGATTATGTTTGTAACTGGTTGGTTTATGTTATTTGAGTAATTTTTTAGTTGTAAAGGCAAAGGTCATCAGTATGAGGATTGCCCAAAGAGAATGTATACGTGAAGCGTTAATTTGAATCATAGAAGGAACCGTCGCAAGGTTATTACAGAACATATGAAATACGTAGGATGATCAAAGTAGGACTGAGGGATAGGGTCAGCTGATTCGATTACAGGAGGGAGAAGATCCGAAGAATTATAATTGATGTGTTTGTTGTAAACTCACCTTTATAATGCTTGCAAATATCCCGATTACTCTCATTTCGGCACAGTTACCAAATGGGAATCTCGCTCGTTTGTGTGATGTATGTGTTTTTAAAGGAAGCAAGTTTATGGTGATGGCAAATGGATCGACCCTTTCTCTCTTCGTATCATCTATTAAAAAGAAAGGAAGCCATGTAGATATGGATCACTACATTCTTCACCAGATTCTTGAAAACCGCTTCTCTTCCTCTCCCATTACTGCAGTATGTTGGATCAAACATCCATCAACTAATTGCTCTGATAGAGGAGAACTTATTGTTGCTTTTGACAGCGTTTTAACAATATATGCTCCAAAGTCTGTTTTAACAGTTTCAAAAGATTTTAAATCGTATAAGGTTGATGAACTGATATTTATTCATTTCTAGTGGTGTTGTCGTAGTCTTGTATCAACTCAAGGACCTACAAGAACACTCAGTGTGAGTCCTGATTCATCGTTACTCATTAAAGGAGGGAAGATGCTACAGTTTTTCAAAAGAGAAGAAGAGACGTTCGGATTAGGGGATATCCAATACAGTTTGCTATCATCTGTAACTCCAATCACAGCAATCCTGTCAACCTCTATCTCATCTCAGACTCGTTTTGTTGCATCGATCTCTCCTCATTCTCCTTTTATC
The DNA here is from genome assembly GCA_027406425.1 of Blastocystis sp. subtype 8. Taxonomy (NCBI): domain Eukaryota; class Bigyra; order Opalinata; family Blastocystidae; genus Blastocystis; species Blastocystis sp. subtype 8. Next base: position 44,128 of record JANPWN010000520.1, read on the forward strand.
ACAGTACATTTGAATTACTCGAGTCTAACAATAGATTTGGTTTTATTACTCTTCAAAACTTGAATCTATCTTGCTTCTCTCTCAAGAGCATCCTCTTGCTCCAGTTACCCATATTTCTTGGCTACCTTCTACATCAGTAGGTGCACCAGCCGTACTTCTCTCTGTTGATGCTCAAGGACATCTTAATCTTTACGAAGAAGTCTTGTTTTCTTCACCTCCAGCATTTCATATTCGATTTTCCACTACTGTCACTGTCCCCTCCTCGGTTACATGGACATCAATTCGCGATACCCCTCCTGACTCTCTTAGTTCTTTCTTGTCAAATTCTCCTAAATCATCTTCAACCAATATCGAATCCTTCATCTCACCTCATCGGAATATAGATGTGTTTCATTCTTGGGAGGTTGAGCGTGCTTTGTTAGTGATATGTGAACAAGCAGAAGGCAAATGGAAGGGACGAGTCTTAGCTGTCATTCATCGACCAGTCTCAGGAATGCAGCAGAACTCTATTTCCGTTCAAGATATTGGGATCCCAATCACTGGCCTTTCAGTAGCTCAGTCTTGGTATACAGATGCCACAATATCTAACCCTGAATGGATACGAACTCAGCATGAGATTAGCCTTCTTCTTACTCTTATTACAGACACAGCCACTACTCAATCCTATGTCTTCTCATCTCCCCTCATAGAGTCCATACAGTTCACACAAGTAGAAGGAGAAGAACGATGCATTGGTTGTTGTAGAACTGTGAAACAGGCGTGTATTTCGCAGAATCGAGATCTTTTCTTAGTCTCTCTCGATAACCAGAATCGACAGTACTTATGGAATGAATTTGTCGGTGTGGCATATTTGACTGACATATAGAACAATAAACTGACGATTCTCGCGTCGATGGCCTCCATTGACTCGGAATTGGCATCTGAGGATTTGAAAATGATGATTTGTGGGGATGATTATGTATTCTATAATTCTTCGGCTATTTTAGTCTGCGATAAATCGAAACAATATCAGTGGCACTATCCTGTGAATGGACTTCATTGTGTATGTGTGACGAGACGTCCAGATCTGACGATAGTGTACGGATGTGAACAAGGAGTCTATGTATGTGTCCTGAATGACTCTCTCGCCCTTTGTGAAGAATACCAAGTGATAGAGCATGTGGTTAAGTTTCAGCAAATTTGTTGGGACAAGGAATTATCTTTGGTCTCGTATTCCACTAAGCATGTGGTTGTTACATCACTTCATATGTCTTCTATCGAAGAAACAGCTTATGAGTCCTCACATATCCTGTGTGCTGAACTCACTGCAAAGCACTTGGTTGTATTGGAGGTTAATACTGCAGGAGAACTCGTCCTCGTGAGGTTAAATCGATATTATGTGAAAGGACGATTCATTGAGGATGCCCATCTCCTTCTAATGGATTTTGATGACTCCACAAATAGTCCAGTTTTCATGCATCTTAGTGAAGATGGTGTTTACATTCTTGTATTGGCAATGCATCGATTATGGCTCGTGATTAGCCATGGTTGTGCTATGAGTCTAATTGGGATAGGTGATGCTCCTCTTGATAATATATTGAGTGTTGATTTTGACTATTATTTGCGTGGGATTATCACGACATCCACTTCTATCTTCAGAATCTCTTCCTTTTTGACTTTTTCATCTCCTATACGCAGTTCTGTAGTGAATGGAGGCAGAGCAACCTACAGTCTACCTCTCCAGGTGATTCAACGTCTCTTCCATAGACCTCGATCCATCCTCAGTGCTTCTTCACTGACATTATGTATGTTTCATGGTGATTATCATACAATCGCGGGAATTCTTCATAAATTGAGTCCAGTACTTCATGAGGAGGTTCTACGTGTTCAAGAAGAGGCACGTTGGAGTGGTGATTCCCATAGTTTGATTCAGTCATCTCTTTCAGATCTATTTCATTGGAGTCTTCAAGACAATGCTATTAGTGTGAAGGAGGACCATGAGTCAGTAGCATCTTGCTGTCATGATCTGAAGTCACTTCATTTCAAAGATGTAGAAGAAGAGGAGATTGACTTGATTTGTTGTGTGTTTCACATCTATCAGACTATTCTTCAGATTAAGCAAACCCTTGATATAGACTCCCATGGTCTGCAGTTTTTGCTAGCTATTCAAGTATTTACATTTATTGATATTTAATATAGTTTATGATCAATTCTGTATTTTCACCCACTTCCGTGTGTTCTTCGGGTGTTCTTCGTGCTTGTCTTTCGAATAGCAAGGATGCTTTGATGAAAGAATCACTTCAGGAAATTGTTCATTACCGTCTTCATGGAAGAGAAGCCGATTATAATGAAGAGGACATTCAAGAGTCATCCATGTCTGCTTATACAACCATTGATGATTCTGCTGCCACAGGGAAGTACGCAGCATTATTCACCTTCACAAGTAATCGATATCATTACACTCCTCTGAAGTCTCCTTGTTCAGTTAGTACAGTGCCTGAGAATTATGAGGATGCACTGATTTGGGAGGATGTGAAGCGAAGTGGTCTTGTGTTCTGGTATCGTAATAAAAGTGTATTTACTCATCTTGCTCTGCGTATAGCGATGGTTGGATTTATGACTTCTTTTCATGGTTAGAATCAATACAAATTAACTAAGGATCCTTATTCAGCATCTCTTTATTATATTGCTCTTCATAAACATTCAATTCTTGCCTCTCTCTTCAAAGTGGGCAAGCAAGATTCCTTAGCTTCATTCTTTCTTCGTGATTTCTCACAAGACATCCATCAAAAGGCTGCGATGAAGAATGCATATGTTTTATTATCACGTCATGAATACTTTAAAGCAGCCGGATTTCTTCTACTTGCTAACAAGCAGTCAGAAGCCATTCAAGTATTAATTAAGAATTATCATGATCCACAACTAGCTCTCTTTATAAGTGTGATTCTCGAGGGTGATTCTTCATCTACTTATCAGTTCATTCTCAATACTCATATGAACCAAGTTGCTCAGTATACACAGGATGTGTACCTTCAAGCCATTATTGCTTGGTGTAATCAAGATTATGTTTCTGCTCTTCATTCTCTTTTAAGTTTTTTTGATCCTAATCAATTTACTGGAGAATGTACCAGTGTTGATAAATATTTCCTTGATAATCATTCTAATTGTGCCTGTCTTCAGTTCCCTTTGGGTCGTATCTCACATCAGTCCCCTGGTAGTTCTTCTCCCCAATCCACGGTCACTCCTACAGAACAGGTGAGTATCGAAGACTTTCCCACCACACTGTCTCCTTTCATGCATGATGAAGTGTTTCCTCTGGCCATTGCACTCTTGCATTCTCCTTTCTATCGGTTTGATATGAAACTATATCGCGAACCACTCTGCAGAATAGCACACTCGATTCTCTATTTATTCCAACAACAAGGATATCTCAGTGTTCTTCTCTGTGTGGTTTCAGATCAAGTTAAACAGTCACTACAGGGTATTGGAGTTGATAAAACGATGTTTAGATCTTTTATGCAGGATGTATTGAATGGTGCTTGTGTGAACTGGCTTGATGAAGGTGTGATAGCAGATTTCCGTTTGTTACACAAGATTATTCAGCCAAAGTACCTTCTTAACCATCTCAATCAACAGATTGCTTCTGGCTATGTATCAGATCTCATTTCCTATTGTCTCATTGCAGATTCTCTCACCCAACAAGAACCGGATGCTCTTCATTCTCTTCTCCATACTCTTTACTTCACTCTCTCTCATGCTAATTCGCTCACACTTCGTACTCTTGAAGCAGAACCTCTTTGTTGTGGTCGCAAGTCACGGTTCTGTAGCAGTCTTGTTACATCCTGGTTCCGTTTATTGCTTGATTACCAACAAGGAGCATTACCTTCGTCTATAGCCGAAGCATATGACTTTGGGTCGATAACTCACCAAGCATTGCTTGGTGCTGTCTTTGTTGGCTGGGAGTTGGGAGATGAACATCTCCTTGTATTAGCCCTACAGGAATTACGTGGCCATCAGTCTACTCATGTTTATCAAGAGATCATCGATGCAATAACCACTGCTCGCATCTCTTTAGAATGTCAGCAGCCATCACATTCTGGCCACCTACAAGAGAAACGTATTTCACTCCCTGAATGGTGTCTTCTCTACTGTCGTTTATTAATGTACCATAACACATTGACTACGCTTGTTTCTCTTCATCCAGAACCACATCAAGATTGCTTCACGACTCCTACTCTCATTACAGCAGAACAAGAAGAAGAAGATGCACAGAGTGAGAGAATGAGTCGATGGCTCCTTTCTCTACGTCGATTGCTTCTAGAGAGTCCACCTCAGGTTCAAGGATTCGACGCTGTCGCTGTGAGAGACTTCTTACAACCCTTCACAGATCCTAAGAGAATCGTATTCACTGGCGAATCTGCTCAGACTCTTTGGACACTAACGAAGTGTTCTGCATCTCTTGAGTGGATCCTGAAATTACACCAAGAAGAGCACACCATAACTCTTTCATGGAATGCATCACAAATTGAATACAGAGCTGTAGGAATCAGCACAGTATTTACAAAGAAGAAGAATCATCTCATTTATATCGCTCCTACAGAGACTATCTCATTCCCATGGTATTCTGTGGATTCCCTGTTTGCCCATCCTAGTGATTCGATCTTACCGGATCGAGTAGATGTTATGGTTCCCCTATTGAATCGACCTGCCATTGCATTTGGTGTGAGTTCCTCTCATTCAGTACAAACTGGTTTGTACTCTATTGATTCTAATTCCTGTTCCATGTTTCCAGCTATACCTTGTTCATCACGGGTTGTTTCATTGGCCTGTAACCCCCTCGGAGATCGATTGGTGGCCTTAACACGAAACAATCAAATTCTTCTCTTTGACTGTGAGACCGAGCAACTTCTTCAGGAGTATCATGTACTCAAATGATATAATGAATTATCCATAGGCTGGAACTCATCGTCGAGGTCTTCAATGTGGTTTTATTACTGAAGGCATTGGATACTCAATTGACCGACGCGGTATAATGAAGAAGAAGTGTGTACTAAGTATTCTAGATTATCGGCTGAATTGGCAGAAGGACAATATATCCCTTCGATTACGTTGTGATAGTGATTAAGTTTGATGTGTAGCATTTACTGCCAAAGGGCCAAGCGTGTGGGATCCTGTGACAGAAGTATTATTTGTGAGCAGTCGTAACGTTGTTGCGAAGATTGATTTGAGAAATGTAAAAATGAGATGGTTGAGTAATGTGCAGAAAGCAATTATGGAAACAATTCGTGTTCACCAACCTTTTGGATATACAATAGTTCTGAACGAGAATAACGGTATTCAGATTTGGTAATTGTATTGTTTAACAAAGACACCGAACACATATAAACGAAATCATACACTCTTTTGATTACACGAAAGAATTGCTTTGGTAAGATCTAAAAGCTCCTGCTGTTGCTTCTTTAGACTTAGCAAGAGACAGGTATAATGTTCAACGGTGGTGAGGATATCCTTAGCTGACAGTTCTACATCATTTTTCTTTATCACTATAGTTATACCATTATACTGGAACATACATGTTCTTACAAATGTCAAAAAGCCTGGATCACACACCTGAACAGCATCATCCGATGTGCCCTGTGATGATTTGACATTCATGTCAGTTACAGTCTTCACTTCGTTGGGAGCTGCTTCGAGAACTTGCTTGCTTCCCTTTTTCATCTCAGTAGCTTTATCTGCTCGTAAGAGGGTGTAAACGATAACTTACACTGCCGAAATAGAGTTGCCACCATCGAATTCATTTGCAGCCGTTTGACTTCTCGTTTCACTTTGTTCAACATGCTTATATTATAGACAATCCTTGTATGTAGGATGTCCAGTTTTTCCTGATAGTCGAGCAACTGCTTCAGCTCACTTCTCTGGGCATCGTTTCCAGATCGGAGCTTGTTAGACAGTTTTACTGACATGATTTATTGCTGAAGTTATAAAGAATATGGAAAGAAACCTTGTCAGTCGAGAACCGCGGGGATCACGTACTAATCAATTGTGTCAGACAACAGGTGAAAGGTGTGAGGCATTATTGATGAGTGTCGTTGATCCAGCAATAGCACAGGCATTAGCTCTGTATGACAATCCGATGACCGCGGTGGAAGTAAGGATTGTTCGGTATTGTTCTAATGCTAGAAAGATCCATATTCTTACAGGGAAATGAAGATGCTGGAAGAGGAAATTGATAGCATCGATGTTACTGTAATTCTGTGATTCACAAGAAAGCTAATCGATAGAGTCGGTATTTGCGAGAAGATATCACGAATTTGCGGAAGGAATTGATACATGCAAAAGAAGTACGCTGTTGTCTAAAGTGATAAGATCAAGGATGTAAAACGTATTACAAAGGGTTGTCGAAGTGTGGCACAGTTTATTGAAATGGTGGAAGATAATTATGCAGTAATCCAGTTGGGAGAGAGTTCATCAGTTTACTCTGCAGTACTAAGGTACTAGTTACTGTTGATATTGATTCTATAGCACATTAAATAAGGACTTGATGAAATCTGGATGCAGTGTGTGTGTTCATCCGCGATCAAGTGCTGTAGTTGACATTCTCCCGCCGCAAGCCGATAATGACATAAAAATCATGACAGAAAAGCCCTCTGTAACATATCAAGATATTGGAGGTCTGGATGTTCAGAAACAGGAATTGCGAGAAGCCGTAGAATTACCTCTTCTTCATCCAGAAATCTTCTCTCAGATTGGTATTGACCCTCCGCGAGGTGTATGAATACTGTATTGCTTTCATCTTTAGGTGTTGATGTATGGACCTCCGGGAACTGGCAAGACCATGCTTGCCAAGGCTGTGGCAAATGCTACAACAGCTAATTTTATTCAGGTGGTTGCAAGTGAGTTTGTTCAGAAATGGCTGGGAGATGGTCCGCGTATGGTACGTGATATCTTCAGTAAGGCACGTGAAAATGCTCCTTGTATCATTTTCATCGATGAAGTGTGTGAATTAGGAGGAGATGATGATTAGATTGATGCAGTTGCATTAAAGCGAAACGATTCTTCACGAGGAGGAGATCGCGAAGTACAACGTATTTTGATGGAATTGCTGACACAAATGGATGGATTTGATCAGACTACAAATGTTAAAGTGATTATGGCTACCAATCGTCCAGAGATGCTGGACCCTGCATTAATGCGTCCCGGGCGTTTGGACCGAAAAGTGGAATTCCCGTTACCAGATCGTCGTCAGAAGCGCCTTGTGTTCCAAGCCTGTACGTCAAAGATGAATTTGAGCGATGAAGTGGATTTGGAGAGTTTTGTGAATCGTCCTCAAAAGATTAGTTGTGCAGACATTGCATCAATTTGTCAAGAAGCTGGTCTTCAGGCAATTCGTCACAACCGTTATGTGATTTTAACAAAGGATCTAGAGAAAGCATATAAAAAGGTCGTGAAGAGGGCAGATTCAGAATATGAATTTTACAGTTAATTGAGTTGCTTGTTACAAACAAGTAATTGACAATGTGAGGGTTGATAGAATTGAATGATACCAAATCTACCATCACAGTCCCATGTGGAATCGGCTTTTTCTGCTTGCTCTTGTAGTTCTTTGCTAATTCCAATATTCACATTACTCTTCAGAGTTCGCAAGAGGAGCAATGGACAAGGATAATAACTATCAATAAGAGACGGAAGACAGGACTACTCCAATACTTGATTCAGTGGTGTTTCATATGGCCAATGTAGATCACCAACTAAACGACGATAGTTCGCATCCCCCTTTCCGATCATCAAATCCTGCTCTGACAACAGCTCTGCTAGTGAGAGTGGCATTTCCCAGCCTGGTGATGCAGTACAAAGGAAAGGACAGGTACAGTATGAAAGACGATTCTTTGATTCTGACTCAATAAGACTATTAACAATCCACTGGATTTCTATATTATACATTCACTACAATTCCTACCATCAAGTGGGTGTTTGCGAAGTGCTTCTAGAGTAGGTCGGATATCAGGGAGTGTGACATCAGATACAAATACTGGTTCACTCTTCACAACATACACTATTGACAAATCAGGGTAGTAATGGAAAAGAATTGCAATTAAGGCCAGATCACAGAGTAACTCCAGTCCAGTATTGTCTGCGAATATGGCAATCTTCTGAATATGTTTGGAATGGAGATAAGACCATACAGCATCAATGTGATTCACCAATAATACATTGCGAGCTTCTGAACTAATTTCATCCTCTTGGATTTTCCCTCCAGACATACTCAAATCAGCCTTATTTCCCCACAAATTCCGAAGAAGAGCAGCACGAAATATAGCCTCAGATAACTCACAATTCTCCTTCACCTCTGATATTAGTGGTTTAACAAGATCTGGAAACATGCTAATAGCAGCAGAAAGTGCATCTTGCTTCAGATAATAAAAAGGATCTGATGGGATATCTTCAGAAGCTATGGATTGCTGGATTCGATTTAATATAACATATTCATAGTTCTCTGCTAGCCACCAAGGGATGGAATGCCAAGTTAGGTCATCTATCAAAGCCCTTATTACCTTTGGAGAGAAAAGAATATCAAGGAGTTGCTGTGAATTTGAAACATAGTCAATAAGATGACCATCTTTTCCAATAGTCTCTGCTACTACTTCATATTTATGTCTATTTTTGTCACTCAGATTCCGGATGGATGAAGCTGTTTGACTGATAATAGCAGGAATGCGTTGACGCATGGTGATCCCTGTGAATGTATCCTACATGAGAAGAAATTGAAATAAGATACAGGTCCATCTGTTCCTCGAAGTGGTTCTGGAAGATTTCCTGGAGAACGAACATATGGATACTTATTCCACTTCTGAATGTGAGTAATTATATCCTCTTCGGTAACCCTATAACAACCTCTCATATCAGATGTTGAAAATACTAATAGTCCATATGTATGCCATGAGACAACACTAGGAACTGGAGAACGGCATACAAGAAACACATTCTCAAAGTTTCTGAGCCACTTAATCTCAGAAATAAGTGGTTTATGTAGAAAAGAAGAGGATAATTCACCCAACCATCCCTTACTCACTGATTTCCACTGAAAGCAACTTGACAATAATATGCTAACGAGGTTTGGATAACTATCTTGTACACTTTTAGTTGTCAATTGCTCTTCCTTTCCTTCGGGTGACACAATTAATACAACAGTATTAGCACAGGTACAGTAGTCTAAAAGAGTCAATGGATTCATCGAAGGCTCGCTCTTTGAAGAGTTTACGAAATCACCCTCATTCACGGCACTCACAAAATACCGATAATTTTCACAGTTGGGATCACCAATGGTTATTTACCACTGGGACACTGGAAGCAACAATATAATGGACTTAGAGAACAGGCAACTGGTGGTAATAAGCCTGTACTAACGATGAGTACGCGTCAGAATACCTCGAAGATGTGTCAGTTGATTGGTAATTCAGTACGCGATATAGAGAGTTCTCCCAGATATATTGGTAAGGAATGTGGTAGTGTGGGGATTCTGAGAGAAGAGGTGTGTTTTCTGCGAGAACGTACAATCATCAACTATAATGATGATGTGAGAAGGGAAGGTTCTGACTGGCATCCAGTGGTGGGATTTTTGGATAGGGAGTTGTGTGGAGGTATTGAGATTCGAACTTGTGAACAGTTGCATAGAGGAGATACAGGTCTTGGGACTCCAAGTCCTGGAGAGAAATGGGCTACAACAAATGTGGATATTAATTCCTATTTCATCCAGCATCGATATGCAAATCAAGAGGCAGAGTGGGTAGGAATGCGAGTGTGGAGTTCCATTTCATGGGATGGGAGAATAGTGGAATCACTGGAT